>JAAEAF010006151.1:0-53282 GCA_011037195.1 Triatoma infestans | reverse complement strand
CTATTGCCGCTTCATTGCCTCTATAACCCGAATGCCCAGGTACCCAAACCAGGAAGACCTTATTATGGCTACTAATTTCCTTAAGTGCACCTAGGCAATCCCACACTAGCCTTGAGCTGATCTCCCACGAGTCAATTGCCCGCAGGGCAGCCTGGCTATCCGAATAAATGACGACTCTGGATTTATTCACTCCCCGTCTTCTTATTTCGGCGGCGCAGATAATAATCGCGACTAGCTCTGCCTGAAAGACCATGGCTAGTCTTTCCAGGCTACATCTCGGATGCGCCCCGTACACGCCGGCTCCCATTCCTTCCTCCATCTTAGACCCGTCCGTGTACCACATAGATTCGCCTGTAATTGGCGGCCCTCTGTCTAATATTAAGACTTTGAAGGGTTTTTGGAAGTCGTATCTAGGAGTCATTAAGTGTGAGTGTAACAGAAACCTTTCGTTGAAGTGGACTCTCTGCATGCACTTGGTGAATTTGCTCTGACGATGGATGAAAATCCGAAACCGTTCAGGAACAAAACCAATATGCATGCTACGATGGATAAAATACCAGATAATGTAAAGTATTTATATTATTTATTTTTTTAAATTGAATTCATGAAAGGAAAAGAAGATTATTATCATTTCATGTGCGTTAAATTTAATCATGATTAGAGGTTCAAACCAGTGTGCAGATATTATCCAGCATTGCGGACCCACCCATTATATTGTAACGCAGCCAGTGGTGCCATCTAGGAGAGAAGGCAGGTACCTAAGGTTCTCCTAGTGGCCGCTGGAAGCTCTCGCGGCGCTCTAGTTCTCTTTAGAAGAATCGAGGAAGTTCTAGAAGATTCCCCACCGATATAAATAGTGGGACCACAGAAAGTTGGGAGAGTTTTCCAGTTACAAAAGAAGTCACTAGTTTGTGAAAAGTGTATAAAAAGTGAACAAAGTGAACTTTTGTGATTTAAACTGTGATGTAATTATTACTAAGTGTTGCATTTTGTAATTTATTGTGTATAACAATAAATTGGTGTTTTCTTTATTGAAGTTTAGAGTATTTTATCTATACGAACCCACTTAGAACTAGTTGCAGTAGCTAGTTTAAAGGGAAAAACGTTACAATATTATCATTTTAAAAATTACTTTTGAAATCGAAATTTAGTAATTTCTTCAAATTTAGTTTATCTTTTGTAACCATTTAATTCTTATACTTTTAAATTTTGTAAAAACATGCTAATATGAATTTTATTTTAAGTAACCACTTATAAATAGTAATTTCTATAACTATTAAATTCTAGCAAATGGGAAATTACTTGCAGAAATATATAAAAGGGTTTTTCATATGAATATAAAGTTATGTTAGAAGTTACAAAATTAGTACATATATGTTGTTAGAGAAGTCACTCTCTCTCCATAGTGCAACATAGTTTTCAAGTTCGCATTCATAAATTAAATACAGCCCTAGCACAGGTGACATAATAATTAGTAGCCAAAACAAGGTCTTTTTTTTTTTTTTTTTTTTTTGAAGTGGTTAAATTCAGTTCAAGACAGTTTCCTTGTTGTAAACTAGTCTTTCTATTAGTTATTAGACAGTCTAATAGTGTATATCTCTGTTAATGCACATTTCTTAGGTCATTATTCTGCAGTCCGTGTAAATAAAAAGCATTATTTTCCAGACCCTTCTATTCTAAAGAGTTTATGCGACTTTCACATTATTCTGTTTTAAGTATTGGGGCAATTTTCCTCATGCTTTTTTTTTTTTTTTAATCAAAAACTTATTATTCTTCTTTGTACTTTGTTTTCAATAAATAAGCCTACATGGATCAGTATAGCAATTTGTTGAATAAATTAAATTTAATTAAGCCCCTTGTAAATAATGTTTAAAAATTCTAATATGAAACGACTCCCTCATTCTGCTACTACTATAGTAAATTTATAAAATTTAAAAATTTTAAAACGTAGCAAATTTATATTATAAACATATTGCCTTAACTTAAGTATAAAATAGTTAGGATATAAATTGTTTAGATAGCAATTATGATTTTTGTAATCACTTAAATATAGTTGAATTGTAGTCCAAAAGACAACGCCAATAACATTGAACAAACCTAAATAAAATTTCAAATAATGTTATCATAATTTTTACTTTCTCTTACTCCTAGTAAGAGGAAGTATTGTAATCGTGTCAAATTTTCAATATTGAGTTTCAATACGGAAAGATCCGTTTTGACGTCCCCTGAGTCCAAAAAAGTGGTTTTTAGCAAATGGTCTGTGGGTCTGTGTGTGTGTGTGTGTGTGTGTGTGTGTGTATGTATGTGTATGTGAACAGCATAGCTCAAAAACGAAAAATCGTACAAAGCTGAAACTTGATATTCCGTTTAGGTGTCACCATGCGATCTGACTGTGCGTTATCTGTCAAAATTCCTCAACCGGAAGTACCACTTTACTAGTTGTTTTTTTTACTTTTTTGCGTTTTTCTCAAAAATGGCTCCAACGATTTTCTTTAAACTTGATACATCAACTACAGATACAAGAAGCTACAACTTTTATTTGAAACATTTCTCTGGGAAAATTCGTTTAAGGGCACTTTTGGGGGAGAGGTGGGGTTAGGTTAACCTCTAAAGTGCTATTTCAGTTTATTACATAATTCGGTCATTTAAATAATGTTAATTAAAATTAAATATGTTGTTGAAATTCCGAGTTTGAGAAAAATCGGATAACCGGAAGTGCTTTTGTTTTAACATTTTACTAAATGATTTTTTCACTTTCTTGCGATTTTCTCAAAAATCGCCCTGACGATTTTCTTGAAACTATACATATAAACTAAACATTCAAAGATCTACAACTTTTATATAAAACATTTCTCTGGAAAAATTCATTTAAGGGCACTTTAGGAGAGGGGGTAGGGTTACAGTTTCCTCTAAAGTGGCATCATACTTGATTATACAACTCTATCATCCAAATGAAATTAATTAAGAAATAAATAGATGGCCAAAATTCCGAGTTTGAAGGAAATCAGTAAACCGGAAGTGCGCTTTTACTGAATAGTTTCTTTCAGTTTTCGACAAATTTCATTAAATTTGGTGCACAAACTGTAACCTTTGTCAATTATAATTTTGAGAACTGGAGTAAGAGAAAGTTGTGTGAGTGTTTCACACCAGATTTTTTTTTTTTTGGAATTCCCCTATAATCAATTTTCCGCCAAACAAGTTATTTCAAATAAAAGTGTATTCCGCACAATATTCCAAGTTTAAATTAATATCGTGTAGCATTTGTTTTTTAAGGAAATTAAAATGAAAAAAAAAAATCTGGTGTGAAACACTCACACAACTTTCTCTTACTCCTGTTCACAAAAAAATTAAATGACAAATTTTATACGTAGTTAATGTACAAAATTTAATTTGGGTCGAAAACTGAAAACACTGTTCAGTAAAAAGCGCACTTCCGGAATTGTATAATCCAACTGTGATACCACTTTAGAGGAAGTTGTAAACCCACCCCCCTTCCCGAAAAGTGCCCTTAAATGAATTTTCCCAGAGAAATATTTTAAATAAAAGTTGTAGATCTTTGCATGTTTAGTTTATATAAGTAGTTTCAAAAAACTCTTTGGAGCCATTTTTGAGAAAATTGCGAAAAAGGGAATAAATCATTTAGTAAAGTTGTAAAGTAAGCGCACTTACGGTTATCCGATTTTTTCAACTCGGAATTTCAACAACATATTTAATTCTTATTAACATTATTTAGATGCAGAATTGTCTAATAAACTGAAATAGCACTTTACATGGAAACCTAACCCCGCCCACCCCCAAAAATGCCCTTAAATGCATTTTCCCGGAGAAATGTTTCAAATAAAAGTTGTAGCCTTTGTATGTGTGGTTAATGTTGAATTTAAAGAAAATTGTCGGAGCCATTTTTGAGAAAATTGAAAAAGTAAAAAGTCCTACTTGTAAAATGGTACTTTCGGGTTGAGGAATTTTGACAGATAACGTACTGTCAGATCCCATGGTGATACCTAAACGAAATCAATCAAGAATTTCTACGGTTTTTCGTTTTATGGCTATGCTGTTCAATACATACATACATACATACATACATACATACACACACACCATTGCAAAAAAACCACTTTTTTGGACTCAGGGGATCTCAAAACGGATATTTCCGGTGAAAACTTGATATCGAAAATTTGACACGATTACAATAATTTCTCTTACTAGGGAGTAAGAGAAAGTAAAAAATGGGAAAAAGTCACACAAACCCCCCCCGATTGATGAATTTTGGACAAAATTCTGTTGTTACGTAGATCAATATAGTAACCTAAAATGAATATCAAGTTTAAGTTTTTGCGAATTCTTGAGATATTATTTCCACCAACAGAAACCGTATTAATGAGTACTTCAAAAACATGTAATTTCAGATGGAAACCTTTTTCAAAAATTTCACACAATCTCTTACAGCTGTAAGAGAAAGTAATATAAAAAACAGAACAAATCACATTTATGTTATATAACTGACCAGACTTAGTTCATATCTTTGTGTGGCCAACTTTAATTAGTTGGGATTTTTTTTAGTTACAACTTGAAATTTCGTTTTATATTGTAAATAGTTTTGCTTGACCTATTTATTTATTTATTTATATACGTTCTACCCATTCACAAATTCTTATTAATTCATATTTAACACATTAAATTCTTATTACATTATATAATGATTGACTCGATAATATACTGAAATGAAACTGTTCGTGTATTTATACAAATTCAAATTTGCCGCCATCAGAATATAACAATTTATCAATATGTAGGCTGTGCCCTAAATGTAGAGAGGAGGTAGTCTGTTCTTTTGCCCTCTCTAGGTCAGTCACTAGTGTACAACTCGTACGAGTATGATATATGCAGCACATGTAAGCACGCATCCTGCCTATATATTTCAGAACGCTTCCGTTGCCCTTTAGCGTGAAAATCCAAGTTTGCCACTTCTGGTTTTTCTCAGGGTGAGTGTCTCCAGCTCTCCTGGCCTGTAAAGGTCTATTGTGCAAGCACATAGTCTACTTCCGGTTGCTTTTCCGGCCCCGCAGATTCTGGGAGCCCGTGTAATTATTATAAAATTCATCAGCCAAGCAGCAGTGTATGGATCAAGACTCAAGAGTAAGAGGCAAAAAGAACTATTTTCTTATTCCTATTTCTCCTCTCCCTTTGTCCCCGGTATGGGCTAAGGACACATGGGTCTGCCTGCACTGGTGAAGGATTCTGCATTCAACGTAAGCGCCATTCCTTTTGGCTTGTTGAAGATAATAAATACTATTGCTGCCTATTTTAAATTTAATTTAATATTCATTTTTTTGTCCATATTAAATGAGCTCACTTGCTCTCTCTTTCTTCAATACATATAGTCCACTCAATATTTTCACTTTTTTTTATTTTATTCTACTATTTTCTATTCATCAGAGCCCGTCCAAGGTATCTTATCTCAATTCAATATATGTTAATTGTCTTGCCTGTTTTTTATTGTACAGAGCCTACCAGATGTTGACATAATACGGTATAAAGAGCTCACCTTTTATTTTTATTTCCCATTTTTTATTAAACAAGAACTTTATAAGAAAGCCTAACGTGACCCCTTCCCTTAGAACCCACTTGAATGAATTTTTCCAGATAAATGTTTCAAATGAAAGCTGCTATCTTTCATCCACGCCATATCCGTTGGCAGCGAAGCCATTCAGTTTCTTGCAATCCAGCATAACTTCCTTGATTTTGTCCAGCTGACATCAACTACATAAAACTTCTTATGTCCTGCAGAGCAGGGTATGAGTCTAGATGGCTCCATGTCATTTCCTCAGAGCGGCCATGTTGGATATTGAACGACTTCTATCGTATTTAATTGACTTTGTAGATAGTCGTATTATCCCATATATAGCCTGACATGTGCTGTGAAGATGTAACATGATAAGGTAGAAGGGACTTTGCTGTTTGGATTGTGTAAACGATGGCAGCTATTTCTTTGGCCCTCTTTCGTATGCTCAAGAATTTGAGATGTTTAAACTTAAGTTTAAACTGATGTTAACTGAATGATAGGAGGGGCCTCCATTTCTGAGGCAAGATAGGCAAGATAGTCAACCTTTACATTGCCTTGAAATCCACTGTGCAATGGCATTCATTGGAATATAATTTCATTTACTCACCAATAATTCCTCAGACTCTGTAACCACGTTACTTATCACAGCCCGAGTCGTAGCCTCATAGCCTACCATCATTGCAGTACATGATAGACGGTTATTTATTTGAGAGCCAGTGAAGTAATGTAATGCCTATTTTTTCAGGCGAGCTTAACGTCCAGCTAACAAATTAGGTGACGTGGACGGGGGCGGAAGCACCTACTTTACTATTAACATTTTTGATATCAATATAAAATTTAGCAGTTATACGCTGGACTCGAACTGGGGACTTACCACTTACTACCACCCATGCTCATAACCTCTACACCAATACCCATCCTTGAGAGCCGTAAAAATGGCATTTATTTTCCCTCAATATTTGTACCTCAAAATTTCCTGCTGGAGTATCTATTTCAAAACCTGGGGAAAATACGCCAGCGTCAGCATTTGTGTCCGCATCTGGAGCATTAGTCCATCCTGTGAAACGTTATAATGGTCTCCAATACAAGAGCACTTTTATAGGTGGAATGTCTCTTCCGAAAGCGACAGGAAAGATGGTGCTACATTTTGCTGGAGCTGTCTTGGAAGGAAATAACTGATGGTGTGAACATTATTTACATCATATATAAAAACGCTAATTAAAATATTTCATACGGACTACAAAACTAAAGCAAAAAAAAAATCAATCTCTTATTTATACTAAATACTGTTTCAAAATGTATTATTCCACAAAATCATTAAAATATTTTTAAAGGCTAAAAAATTAAAAATATCGTTTTTTTTATTTAACATTTATATACATTTTAATTTATGGATTCACAACAGAAGGAAATCATCTATTTTCCCGTCTTCTTTTATTAACACAAATAACCACGGTTTCAGCATGGATATTAACCAAAGCGGACGAACAAAGGTTGTGCAGGTGGGAAAGGAAGGGTTAAATTATTAAGAAGAATATATGGACCTATAAGAACGCAAGGTGGCTCTTAGATGGCACTTGAAATTCAGGACGAACCGAGAAGTCGCAGAACTGTTCGATGAGGCAGATATAGTAGCTACTATAAAATCGAGTAGGTTAAGATGGCTGGGACATTTGCAAAGGACGGAAGAGACAAGAGGTCCCAGAAAAGCTTTCTATGGACACGCTGGTGGAGAAAAGCGGAGGAGCAGGCCTCGACCGAAATGGTTAAGGGATGTGCAGAGCAATTTGGAAGCCCTTGGTCAGCAAAGTGGAGAACATCGGTAAGGGATAGAGATAGGTGGAGAGCTATGGTGATTGGGGCTCGGGAGCTTCACGGACCGTAAGTAAGTAATAATCACGTTTAAAATTTGATAAAGCTGTTTCCCACCACTAATAACCATAATAATAATAATTTCACACAAAAACAAAATCAACCTATTCTGGTTAATTGCTAAAAACATGGGGCCTTATTATGTAAATATGTGGAATTAATCCGATACAAATGGGCGCGTTATGAAAATTTCTTAAATTCGGTGCACAGCTTTCTTAAACTTGCACTTTAAGATGGCATATTCATAAAAATTTCTTAATTTTTATCTGTGGATAAAATGTGATGAAGAGAAAGCAATATCTTCTGACGGAAAAGAGGAAGCCTTTTTATTAACTTCACCCATCAAAGACATGACGACAGTTAAACATTGTGCTTCACTATTTTAGAATGAAGCTAATATATTCATAATTAGATAATTCGCTAAATAATATAGAACATTAAATCTGGAAAAAGCAAAATAATATGTTAAGACAAGCATACATATACAAGATGTATTGTTGACTACAACCGACTCTAAAGTTATGTCATATTTTTCTTTATGCTATATACTTTGAATAAATAAAAATGCTGAAACATGGTGGCGTCTAATAAATAACTATATGGTCGATAAAATATCTTTATACAAAAAGCATGCATCGTAACCAAAAGTGTGCTACAAACTTTATCATTACGCTCAATAAATAATCAAACAAGCAGTCTTGGAACAGAAGAGAGCGAGAGAGGTAGAGGAAGTGAGCTCGTAGAGAATGTGTGTGATCTATAAATTACCATAAGATAACTCTATTCTTCTATAAATCGATAGATGGATGTTTGGTTATTTGAGTACGTAATATCTAATTTATAAATTCATACAGAAGTTAATCAAATGATATGATTTCAAATTAAGTAGCTTTCAGCATTGCTTTTCTTTACATAAATTTAATTCAAATAAACATTTATATATACATATAATATTAAATTATTAAAATTTTAATTCAAATTGAAAGATCACTTTTTTACGTAAAACATTTGAAATGTTGTGGCGTGATGTGTTGTTGAATGTTTGTATTAGCGTTAGCACGAGCGGTTTTGTAAAAAGGGCTTGTGTGTATGTTTAAACAGATGAGAATTAATAAGAAATAAATAAGAAAACACAGGTAGATTAAATTAAATATATTATCTTTAAAGAAATTTAAATATTTTTCAATATCACAATACTATGCGTGTAAAATAAATTATTTAGCTAGATTAAGTGTTATTAAACTCTTATAACTGGCACTGAAGTTAAGTGATCGATTCCTGATACAAATGTTCTGGTTCAATGTCTAATTCAGACTGTCCTGTTTTAAAGCAGAATTTAGACTGTCTTTCTTGAAAGAATGCTTTCTCTTCGTAGTTCAAATCCTCTGCTGTGAGAAGGGGCAAAAAGACAAAGCTGACTAAGTTCTATGAACTCTTCTGTAACGGTGTTCTTTACCTGAATAGTCCTTTTGCCAGCGAATATTTGAATATCCTTCAAATAATGATTTTCTTCAAATTATAATAATATAATTTCTGGCATCCATCACACATTGTATCTATAATGCACACAAAAGACTTCTTAATGTAGGTCGCAATGGAATGAAGCTCGTCCTTCCCTTCTGTCAGTCTAATCTAATTTATAATGCACACATTTTTTTTAAACGAAATTAAATTTCAATAATTTAACATACAAATAATGTACTGCCTAATCAATCGCAAATGCAGGAGGTAAGAAAATCTTTTGCTCATATAACCGAAACTTAAAATTGCAGAATAGCTGTAGAGCAGTGCTCCCATGTAATACCTAAACGGAATATCATGTTTGAACTTTTTGCGATTTTTCAATTTTGAGCAATCTGTTCACATATACACGCACACTCAGACCATTTTCTACAAACCACATTTTGTGGACTCAGGCGGCTTCAAAACGTGTAATTTGACATAGTGAAATTTGACACAGTTACAATAATTCCTCTCTTACTAGGAGTAAGAGAAAGTAAAAAAGTTATAACTATCCAAAAAAAGTATGTTAAAATAATATAATGGCTTGGAAAAATTTCTTAGAAGCATAAAAAAATGAAAAGTATTAAATCATAAAACAGTGCTCAATTTCAAAAAACCTTTAACAAAACTTAAAAACGAAATGGAAATATGCTAAGAAATGGATAATATACTGTGAAATGAAGTTTCTTAAGAAAATTGGTTAAATTTAACGATATACACTTGCTTAATAACGACAAGAAAGTGTTAATGGTTGTTGCATGTCTTGCGTGTGTGCCTCAGAGATTTGGTCTAAGAAGATATTGAGAGTAGAACTTTGTCCAAAGTTTTAGGGAACGGTGTTTCGTAAGGAATGTATCTCTAATGGTTTAGAGATAGAAGTTAGCTTGCCTTGTAAAACAAAAAAGTTCCTAAATGCTCTACAATGAAGATCTTAGCTACAATGCTTTAGATGAAACTAAAGTATTAAGTACTGTAGAAACTATGGAAGAAGAGCTAACAGAAATTAATTATTCCAAACCACTAGCCTATTTAACATCCTCGTCGTCAATAGTAATGACTATGGTTTGATAGTTTCTTTAGATTGGGTAGATAGGGATTGTAGGAATATAACGAGAACTACAATCCCATTAACTTGTAAGTGATAGTATAAGAATTAGAACTGGATTTTAATTTTTATAGGAATGAAAGCTTGTGAGTATGGGTGTGACTGACTTTTGGAGGGGCGAGTCTGAGCCGGGAATGGCAACCCCGGCACCTGTGTGAATGTGAGTATGAATGTTATGCAAATAGCATACATAGTTTTATCCTAGTTTTAGGTACGCGGGTTGCGAGGAATATCCAGTACTCCACCCACTTTTATAATTCGGCTGTATGATCGTCGTTAGAATGGATGTATTTATAGGGATGAATGTATTTATTGGTACGCTAGTATTCAGTGTATATACTCAAGACTGTATAAATCTATTAACACGGCTATATTACCTATTGGTGGGCATTCATGAAAACAATGAAAATATCCCATCCACAGACGCATACTTATAACGTCACAAATTCTAAAGATATGTATAGCGAAGAATATGGCCAAAGACCCGAGCTGTCGACGCCATAAAACATATATAAAAAAAAAATAGTAGTGACGATAACGCAAATATCATTCACCGTTTATTAAATATTTTTAATTCTGTTCATTAATATTTGCAGAATGTTTATGAAAATGGTGAAGTGAATACGCAATTTTCATTTTTAAAAATCAATTAATTTTAACCAGAAGGTACTGACACATATATCAGTATTAAATTTACAAATTTTCATTCCCCATACTGTTGGCACAGTACTTTGAGGCTTAATGAAATTTAATTTTTAAAAAGAATCCGATGGTCACTGGGGAACTAGAGAACTTTTTGTATCATTTTTTTTTTCCTTTTTTTTTTTGTGCGAATCACTTTTAGGGGATAATTTATTGTGTATTTTTATTGTTTTTTTTTTATTATTATTATTATAGACATTTTGTTTATTGCACTGCAAAGTCTGCACTGTAGTTGTAGATAGATTGAATGTTGTAAATGCGACAGTTTCACCTCTTATTGGAAACTTTGATGGTTTTTCAAATAATTCAATGATCTAAATCTTATTACGCTCATCATACTTATTTATAATTTTCCAAACAGAAATTGTAAATAAAATAAATTCCGAAACCCTCCTCTTTCAACAATTTATTTAAGTGAATTATTTATCCTTAACGAACAAACTTGGCAAAGAGAGCACAGTGTAGTGCACAATTTGTCTACCAGCATTTTTTCTAGGAATCCGTATATATAGTTTAAAAGAAAATTATCTAATCCACAAATCTTAAGCGGGCTTTCAACCATTCTCTTAGAAATATAAATTCTAGAAAATTAACTTTTTACTTTCTCTTACTCTCCTAGTAAGAGGAAGTATTGTAATCGTGTCAAATTTTCCGATATCGAATTTTCACCGGAAATATCCGTTTTGAGGTCCCCTGAGTCCAAAACAGTTGTTTTTAGCGAATGGTCTGTGTGTATATGTATGTATGTGAAGAGCATTGCTCAAAATCAAAAAACCGAAGAAAGTTGAAACTTAATATTCCGTTTAGATATCACCATGACATCTGACAGTACGTTATCTGTCAAAATTCCTTAACCGGAAGTACCAATTTACAAGTTTTTTTTTTTAATTTTTGCGATTTTCTCAAAAATAGCTCCAACGATTTTCTTCAAACTTGGTACATCAAGTACACATACAAAGAGCTACAACTTTTATTTGAAACATTTCTCCGAAAAAATTCATTTAAAAATACATTTTGGGGGAGAGGTAGAGTTACGTCTTCCTCTAAAGTGCTATTCCAGTTTATTAAACAATTCTGTCATCTAAATAGTGTTAATTAGAATTAAATATGTTGTAGAAATGCCGAATTTGAAACAAATCGAATGACCGGAAGTGCGTTTACTTTACCATTTTACTAAATGATGTTTTCACTTTTTCACGATTTTCTCAAAAATGGCTCCAACAATTTTCTTGAAACATTTAATTTAAACTACACATAACAATGATGTACAACTATTATTTAAACATTTCTCTGGGAAAATTCATTTAAGGGCACTTTTAGGAGGGGAGGGGTTATGTTTTTCTCTAAAGTACTATCATAGTTGATTATACAATTCTATCATCCAAACAAAATTAATTAGATAATTAAATAGATGGCCAAAATTCCGAGTTTTAAGAAAACTAGTAAACCGGAAGTGCGCTTTTATTGAACAGTTTTTTTCAGTTTTCGACGAATTTTATTACATTTGGTTCAATAACTATAAAATTTGACAATTATAATTTTGAGAACTGAAGTAAGAGAAAGTTGTGTGAGTGTCTCGCAAGGGTTTTTTTTTTTTTTTTTTTAATGCAAACTAGTTTGATTTGATCAATCACTTTTAAAGTTTACCGACGAAATCATTAAATAAATATGGATCAACTATTAAAAAATAAAAAACAAATAGATTTTCTGCTTCTACAAAAAAATAATGTGTTATTTTATTTGAATAATACATTTCTTTTTTTTCTTTTTTGGGTCAATTATTCGACATAAAAATTTTTTATTTTTATTAAAAGATTTTAGCTAGACATGAAAGGGAGTGGGTTCTTAGAAATTTATAAATACAACAGCTTGAAATCACACCATCATATCTAATTGTTAATGTTTTTGTTTAATAACACAGAAATCCTTAATTAAAATTTTTTTTTTTTTTTTTTTTATTCTTTGTTAATTTGTAATTTTGGTTTAAAGTATTTTTTTGGAGGAAATAGCCCACCTTGTTTAACTCCCTCCAACTTGTTTAACTACCTATTATAAACATTTTTCCAACGTTAATGAGGTTAAAGGCTCCTAATATAGTAAAGAGATTAATTAAATTACAGGTCAGCTGTGCCGCTTAATCTTTATGAAAACAAAAAATTACTAAGTTGTTTCCATTTTAAGAATGTCAACAGCATTTTTCATTCAACTATTTATTGTTAAAGTTTTAATTATATTAATTTATTTATATTCTACTTAAATGTACAGCGTTTAAAATGTTTTTATACTTTCTGTTATTGCTAGTATGGTCAGCATAACTCAAGCACGGAATCAAAAGGTAAAAACTTGATATTTCGTTTAGATACTCCTAGGAAACCTGATAATAAGATTTTAGTCAAAATCAGTTGACCAAAATAAATACTATTTAAGGGGTTTCTAGGGGGATGGGGAACTTTAAGGTTTCCACCAAATGTGCCATTTCAATATGTTATACGATTAATCAGAATTTAATGTATGGGCAAAATTTCGAGTTTAAAGAATTATGACTTTTATATTTATTATTATTATTATTATTATTATTATTATTATTATGGATGTGAGATGTGGATGTGGAAGATGTGAGAGTTTTTCATGACGAACTGGAAGATTCAACGCTTCCCACAAATGTTTTTAGTTTAAATTCTTTCAGCCGTTCATATGATATTGAAGCTAGTGAAAAATTTAGTAAAAAGTCCGAGTTTGAAGTGAATTAGCCAATAATAAATAAGTAAATTGCACTAAGAGATATTCGGGTGAATATTTTACACCGGATTTATTATTTTTTTTTTATGGGTTTTTGTTTTGGCACAGAAACAGTTGTTTAATAATAATATTTCAAAAGCATGGAAGAGATTAGCTAAGTGATTAGCGCGCTGAAGTCTCACACGGAGGCCCCGGATACATGCCCAGTGCTATCCTTAGATTTTCTCATACTAGGAGCTTCTCCGTCCGGTGATGGGACAGTGTTGTCTGTATCGAGAGAATACTGTCCGGAGGCAGGCAGTATACTGAGAAGATTCCGGGCGCCATTGACCATAGATGTTGACGTGCCTTAAATTGAAAACAAAAAAACAGTTAGTTGTGGTGTGTTTTGGTGGTTGGTTCCCGCAGAGCTGGAAACCATCAGAGACATTTTCCATGTTAGCCTGCTTCATTTTGTGGTCATCGACTGGTTTCGGGCGTTCACCCATCTTCAGGATGTGTTTTTCAGACAGTGTGACACCACAGACTTGCACAGAGCAAATTCAGTTTACACACTGACTGGTGTTTTAAATTGTATTTAAAACTAAACTCTTAAACTAGGTCAAGGAGTATGGTGATGGTAGCCGGGTGGGAAAAAGCACGTGTTTGGGTTGTAAAGGGGCAAATTTTCCTTACAATGGAAACAACACGTGGGGGTCTAATTTTTAAACTCTGTTGTTGGAGGGTGATTTACTTTACAATCAACTAATCAAAATAAAACATAAAATATATAAAAATAAATTTAAAATTAAATAACGATTTAAATTAACATAATTTAAAATTAAACGATTTTTATAATTAAGTTTATTATAATTATGCATTCCACTCAATATTTCACCTTTCACACAACATTCATATACGCCATCCACGCACGCATGTATACCTAAATATGGTTTTTTATAATTAAGTTTTTTATTATGCATTCCACTCAACATATCACCTTTTTACACAACATTCACATACATCATACATCATTCAAGAACGCACGAATACTTTTTTTTTATTATATATATATATTATTTATTTTATATATATATTTATAATTTAAATATAAATTTATAAATTTGAGTTTATTTTTTAAAAAAACTTTAATAAACGAACAGACAAAATTTGCCAGTGAACCATTATTCAAAACATTCTTCCCACAATACAACAGAAACGCAATTACCAGTGCAAACATTATACATGCACCAAATAGTTCTTAAACAGATTTTAGTTTTAGGTTAGTTTTAAATCTGCTAGTATTAAAAAAAAAAAAAGCATGCCGCCAACTTGGATGATGTATGATGTATGTGAATGTTGTGTAAAAAGGTGATATGTTGAGTGGAATGCATAATAAAAAACTTCAATCTGTGTTGCCACACTGTCTGAAATACGCATCCTGAAGATGGCCGGACGCCCGAAACCGGTCGATGACTACAAAATGAAGCAGGCTACCACGGAAAATGTCTCTGAAAAAAATAGTTACATTGGCAAATAAATCTGTCTTATTGTATAGTTTATAATCTTTTATATGCCTTTATTGATGATTAGTTTTTTATAAAATGAAATCATTATAATGTTCAAAAATAAAGAAACCAAAACAATATAATATTTCTATCACGTAATTCGATGATAGGTATATGCTGCGAAATATCATTTTATTTTGATTTAATGCTGAACGAATGAGAGATTATTTCTTTGAATTTGCAATTTAATCCTTTTTCCACTTGAGTTTGTAATAAAAAGGTTTTTTTTCTTCTTTGTTTGCCGTAAAAAAAGAAAAAAGAAAAAAAAAGTAATCAGATTATTTCACGCTGGTAAATCTGTTCAATAGATTAAAAAAAATATAAATTTTAAAGGCTTTAGGGAATTATTTTATAAATGACAAATATATATTTCTAAATCTAAACAAAATTATATATTGTGAAATTCCAGAAAATAAAGAAAATCTGCTCAAATATTTCGTGATATCATGCAGCATTGCATGAATGCATTTTCAAATTAAACACTAAGAACATATACGTATGTTAATAAAAGAAAACTTTTAGCAAGAATTTCTGTATCTCGATTTAATTAAATGGAAATTTTGTCTGCTATAACTCTCTTTATTATTTTTGTTAATAATTTCTATCAAATATTGATCATAAAATAAACTATTTTATTTTCACTGATTAATATTTAATTGAAGGAAAACAATAGGCTAAAGTCGCACATTAATTTTATCTCCATCAGCTGTATTTCTGTGTGGTATTATGTAATATCATTACAGCATACCTTACATAACAATACTAGATTTAATTCAATTTTGAAAATCAGCTGTCTTTCCTAAAAAAAAAAAAAAAAATAATTACACAAATTTGTGCTCACAATATTAACAAGATAAACAGAAAAACAAGATAAAAATTAAACAAATCGACAACAAGACATCCAAGACGGCGCTTTCAATAAAAACTTCTGACAGTTCGACCTCCTGGGCGGACGTACCTGAAGAACGAGTATCAGCACCACTGACAGATTGACACAACTTCATCCTGGAAATATAAGTACACTAACAATAATTAACAACACCAACCAAAATGATAATAGACCATACAAAAACTGAAACAAAAAGAAAATCTTATTTATTTGAAAATGATGCATCAACCTCCCATGGCAACACCGTTGCTAAGCGTTATAAAACAAATCCGAATCCGATAGAAATTAAAAACAAATTTCCAGTTCTTTCTACATTAACCGATGAAGCAGAAAATACTCACATTAGTGCACCTAAAATTAAAATTCCACCAATCTTTTTGTACGAAGCCTCAAACAATCATGCAGGATATTAAACTCATGGCCAAATCAGATTTTCACATAAAGCAGTATAAACAGCAGTATAAAACAGTAAACAAAATAAAAATTCAATAACCACCTCAGAGGATTTCAGAACAATTCCCAAATTTTATTCCAACTCAGGACTTAAGTATTTCACATTTCTTATCCGTGAAGACCGCATTAAAAGGTTATCAGTTATTCTAAGAGGAGTATCTTATTCACTTTCCGAGCAAGAAATAACTAAAGAACTCTCCGCTTGCAACACCATACTAAAAGTAACACGACTAAACAACAGAGAAAAGAAACCAACTCCACTCTGTGCCGTGGAATTAATCAACAATGAAGAGGCGCAAAAAAATTTTCGAGTCAAAAGGCTCTGCCATGCAGTTATAAGAACCTAGACATAAATCTAACCGTGGGGCGGGTGTTGGTGTAGTGGTTATGAGCACGGACTTGTAAGTGGGAGGACCCCAGTTCGAGTCCAGCATATAACTGCTAAATTTTATATTTGTTTAAAAAATGTTAATAGTAAAGTTGGTGCTTCCGCCCCCGTCCACGACACCTAATTTGGTAGTTGGACGTTAAGCCCGCCTGAAAAAATAGGCATTACATTACATTACATCATAAATCTAACCGAATAAAGCAATAATGCACCAACTGCCAGGAATATGGACATACCAAAAATGTTTGCCATCTGGACCATAGATGTGTCAAATGGGCCGATCCACATCATTTCTCCAAATGCCCAAACAAGAACCAAGAAAAACCGAAATGTTTACATTGTCGAGGCGAACATCCAGGAAATTATACAAAATGCCAAGCATCATCAACACTTCAAAAGCGAAATACTCTACCATAAACGTGACCGCCCAGAACAAGCGCCCCCTACAACTCTAATACAATTCTAAAAATATTAGTTAAAGGAAGTCTGTATGTTGGTTGGTAAAAATTTACAATGTACAGGTAAAATGGGTACATGAAACCGTTAGAACAAGTCAAAGCACTCGTCCACAATATTGTCCTTTAACCCTCTTCAAGAAATTATATATAAAGGGGGAGTTTCAACTACTAACACTCAGTAAGATTCAAACATTCGTATTCAGCAGTTCACCTAGTTCACACTATCCACACTCACGCAACAATCGCTCTTTTAACTTCAGTGCTAGTAGTTAGTGTTACGAGAATATTTGTGTTTAAAATCAATCTAGCTACAAGAACAGGGTCAATGTCTTGTGTATTTATAAGCTTAGAATTTACTACTAAATTGTAATTTGTAACGTATCTAAATTCATTATAGTTAATAAATTTAGTTTAAATTAGTGATGTCATATTCACTATTTCTTAAACATCTCTCTTTAACATTTACACATACGTCCTTTCAAAACCGCTCGTGCTACATTACAAACATACATACAACATATCCACCAAATACACTACATCCTAAGCAAAAAAAAAAAAAAAACAATCTTACAGGGAATAGAATTTAGTTTCTTGAAGATGATCATGGCAAAAATGTTTAGCAAGCGATTGTTGAAAATCATCAAAATTGATGGAAGGATAATCATGCAGTTAAGCAAGCATGCTACTAACACTTTAGCGGATAGATTAGCTAAAGATGAATAGATTAGGTTCACTTACCTTTACTTAATTTTAATTAAACCCTCCTCCTTGTACATATGTAGGTCGATGTTTAATGCATGGAAATCGAGTTTCCATCATAACTTCAGCTCTATTATGCCCTTCATTTCACCTTGATAGATGATAACATATGCAACATCTGTAACCTACATTATCTTCTAGAAGGAATTTTGGGAAAATATATTTATTAAAAAGTTATAATGAAAGTAATTTTAAGCATTTTTTTCATTATGAACAAAAATATTGCACTCGTGTCAAATTTGTAGAAATCCTAAATTACGCTCATACCTTCAGCTAATTTAATCCCGCTTTTTAACATGCCTACCAACGACATGTCTATGGACGAATGGGCTAAAATTTTGAGTACTAAACTTTCACCTAGAAGCTGTGCGAAAAAAGTCATATAAAAGCCCTGCAATTTCTCCGGGCTTTACACAGGTTAAAAATCGTAAAAACAACACTCGAAGAAGTCTAACAAGCAATCAAGGAGTAAACAGCCAGCCTGGAATAAGTATTCAAGAGTTTACTCTTGACGCTCTCTCTCAAAGAGCTACTTCAAAAACTGCTTTTAATAAGCAATCAACTGTCAACACTCAGCTCTCTGCTAACCGCCTTTTACAGACCAGTGAATTTTCATCACACTAGCTAATCGATTGATGATTAGTTAATCAATTTCAGCTAATCAACAAGCAAGAGTGCTGATTAACTAAATTGTTCAACAAGTTGAGTTATCATCTAAAACTAGCCAAATCTACTATTCTATATTCATCGTTCGTATTCTACTATTCACTGATCCGTTCGGACACTCTTCACAAAGAGTTAAATATAAATTGTGTAAAATGGAATCATTGGAAAGTTGTGTATATGTCCATCATTTCACGGCCATAACAAAATTTATATTTTTAGCTTTCCTAATATTTCAAGGCAATTTTGTTATGAAAATTGTAATTCTTGTTTTACAATCTATTTCACGTTATAGATTCACCTGAAGTTTTTCCAAAATAGTTTCTGCTTATTTCTCTATATCAATCAAATTTTTATTTTCATTTACTGGAAGAGAAAATTATGTCTTGGCATCCTATTTTCGAAATTAATATTCATCGGAATGACATCCGAAAACTAGCATTTATCATATCACTTTCTCTTACTGAAGTTCTCACAGTGTTTATAGATAAATTGTATAAAAGTCCAAATTTTTACTAATTGTCTAGTGTCCCTTATCTCCAGCCAGATGATGGAACAGTCTTATACCGAAATGAATGTTGTAATGAGTAGCAAAATATTGTTTTTTTTTCACATTCTCTTTACTACTATACAGGGTGTAACAGCAACCTTTGGCAATACTTCGTCATATGGTTTTTCACTTTATTTGGAACAAAAAATTTCTAATACACCATGGTCCGATTCGTTCGCCTTCAAAAGTTATCCTTCATTTTGGAAAATTGTCAATTTTCCTACTTTTTCTCATAAAATTGATTATATCTCAAAAAGTTTTTAACATAAATTATATTCAATTACATCTTTGGAAAGAGCATTAAATTTCCTATAAGAAACAGAAGTTTTATTTTAATTGAATTAATTATAAGGTTTTTCAGAGACATTAAACTCAACTCTACAGCGCTTCGACTGTTAAAAACCACTTTTCAATAGTATTTTCTTATAAATTTCTTTAAGGCTAGCGTACGGTCCGGTTACAGAAAAAATATCTACATTTCACCAGCTTTCCAACGATAATAATATCGTGGGGTTTCTTTCTTGTTTTCTTAAAGAAAATGCGAAATAAATGTAAAAAAAACACAAAATGAAAATTGAGAGCTGATACAAAAATATCACAAGATTAATTAATAATCCTGTAATGAATTTTGGAATTGTTATCTCACGATAGAAATTCGTCTAATTCTAATAAACTGAAACATTTAGTCGTGATTTAGCTGGTCATACATTCAAAATGCCAGATTTCTTTGTCATAGAATAGCGAGATATGGTTTTTATTTGTGGGTTTTGTAACGGCAGCGCGGAAGCTGCCGGTGAGTATGCTAGCCGTTGGCCTAACATGAAACCATATAAGCAGCGTATTAAAGACTAGGGGAAACCGGTTCTGTGAGAATAAACTACCGAGGAAACTTGATCGTTCTTACGAAAATTCATGTCAACGCATCTTGCAACGCAATTCCAAAGATGAAATTGAATATGATTTATGTTAAAAACTTTTTGAGATATAATCAATTTTATGAGAAAAAGTAGGAAAATTGACAATTTTCCAAAATGAAGAATAACTTTTGAAGGCGAACGAATCGGACCATGGTTTATCAGAAATTTTTTATTCCAAATAAAGTGAAAAACCATATGACGAAGTATTGCCAGAGGTTGCTGTTACACCCTGTATATTGCAATAAATATTGCAATCGTATCACATTTTCGATATCGAATTTTCACCGGAAATACGCGATTCGAGGGTCATCTGAGTCTAAAAAAAAGTGGTTTTTAGAATTTGGTCTATGTGTGTCCGTCTGGTCTACCTGTTGTCTGTCTGTGTATGTGGTCCAGCGTAAGTCAAAAACGCAGAAAGTTCATGCTTGATATTTAGTTTAAATGCATCATGGAACCCGACATTAAGTTTTTTTTTTTTTTTTATCAAACTTGGTCCAACCGCAGTTAACACTTTACTTAATGGATTTTTCACTTTTTTGCGACTTTTCTTCAAACTTCATATATTAACTACACACAAACACACACACACATACACACACCTCTAAAAAATTGATTTAAGAGGTGGTTTTGACATAGAACGTTTCACATAAGGCCGGCCGTTTAGGTATGTATACAAGTAAAATATCCATTACCAATTTTTATGGCCAGTCCAGCTAAACATTGTAACTTTGCAATTTTAAGGAAAATTTCTGGATTAAATTGTATTAAATTAGACTAAAAGAAACTTGTGTGAATGTTTCATACCAGATTGTTTTTATATAATTTCAATGGATACATTCCATACACGCTAGAAGCTAATTGAAGTTTTATTTTCTTTTTGTCTTTCCATGACATTCAGATATAATTATTATAGACAGGATACTTCATGTAACTTATCTTTGTCTGTTTACCTACTATAAAAGCGTCCACATTTGGAAATAATTTTCTTATAGAATTTTCAAAACATAAATACTAATATTACAAAAGTTTGTACTGGGTCACAAACAATATATATCAATCATTACACTTGTTTTCTGGAAATAAGGGAATTTAGACGGACCCTAGCTAATATTTTCTCTCATCTTAATATTATATTATTAATATTGTTGAAAAATAATTTTTATTGACTGTACTTTTTGTATTTATTTACTGCTAAGAGAGATAAAGTACGAAAAAAAACACTCTGTTTTATAATTGCGATAGTAAGTATGTCCTCTGTTGGTTGATTCCAATTTTATATATTTTCAATTTTTTTTGGTTTGTTTGTTTTCGTGGAAGTGGTGAAAAAATTATTTTAATAAAAAACTGTTTTTGACATGACCTATCTTCCAGATTTTCTATATTAAAATCCTTACTCTCTCTCCTGGGATGTTTGTTGAAGTTTCTTAGTTTACTTAGAAAAAAAAAAATAATAAAAAAAAAAAAATTTCATCCATTATTCCTCAGTTTTTTTACTTTCTCTTACTCCTAGAAGAGGAAGTATTGTAATTGTGTCAAATTTTCGATACCTAGTTTTCACCGGAAATACACATCTTGAGGTCACCTGAGTCCAAAAAAGTGGCTTTTAGCGAATGGTCTGTGTGTGTGTGTGTGTGTGTATGTGAACTGCATAGCTCAAAATCGAAAAACCGTGGAAAGTTGAAACTTGATATTCTGTTTAGGTATCACCATAGGATCTGACAGTACGTTATCTGTCAAAATTCCTCAACCGGTAGTAACACTTTACTAGCTTTTTTTTGTTTTTTTTTTACTTTTTTGCGATTTTCTCAAAAATGACTCAACGATTTTCTTTAAACATGGTACATAAACCAGACATACAAAGAGCTACAACTTTTATTTGAAACATTTCTCCGGGAAAATTCTTTTAAGGGCACTCTAGGTGGAGAGGTGGGGTTAGATTTTCCTCTAAAGTGCTATTTCAGTGTATTATACAATTCTGTCATCTAAATAATATTAATTAGAATTAAATATGTTGTTGAAATTCCGAGTTTGAAAAAAAAAACGGATGACCGGAAGTTCGTTTTTCCTGAAATGTATTTTTCAGTTTTCTGCTATTTCTTTTTACTTTCTCGTGGTTTTCTCAAAAATGGCTCGGACGATTTTCTTGAAACTTCATACATTAACTACACACACAAAGATGTACAACTTTTATATAAAACATTTCTCTAAAAAAAATTAATTTATGGGTACTTAGGGGAGGGGTGGCGTTGTTTTTTTCTCTAAAGTGCTATCATAGTTGATTATAGAATTCTATCATCCAAACAAAATTAATTAGAAATAAAGAGATGGTCAAAAAACGCGCTTTTTTTTTTTGCCAAGTTTTGACAAACAAATTCATGGTAACCCGGCAGTGCGCTTTTACTGAACATTTTTTTGTCAGTTTTCAACGAATTTTCATTAAATTTGGGGTAGCACAACCTATAAAATTTGTCAATTATAATTTTGAAAACTGGAGTAAGAGAAAGTTGTGTGAGTGTTTCACACCAGATTTTTTTTTTTCTTAGCATAGGTTCCTCTATTATTTAATTAATTATTTATTTGAAATCCTATTATTATGAAAAGGAATTAAAATTACAGTTTTTTAGGTGTTTCTCAAGGTTATTGTTTTAAATAGTTACTTTAACAGAAAACAATTTTATCGATGGATTCACGGCGAGTGTGGAGTTGACGATTATTAGACTTTGTCTGGAAATGACTTTAAAATAAATATTAAAAATCTAATCAATCTATGTTGAAAGTAAATAGCGATTATCAGGCTAGAAACTGTCGATCACCTAGCGCTTGACGCAGAATTTATTTTAAACATTAACGTCACAGCGTGACTTCATAAATAAATTTAATTAACAAGCATACTAACATTTAACGCTTTTGTTGCAAAATCAATAATATTATGCTCTAGAAAAGTGGGGCAACCCAGATTTATATTGCTTCAAAATACACAGTATACTTATCCGTAAGTGTTGATATATATATATATAAATCTGTTGTGAAACACGCACACAACTCTCTCTTATAGTTTACAAAATTGTAATTGACAAATCCTATAGTTAGTTTACCAAATTAATGAAATTTGTTGGGGAAATACGCGAAAATTGAAAAAAAAACTGTTCAGTAAAAACGCATTTTCGGTTTATTAATTTTCTTTTTGAAACTCGTAATTTTGGCCATATATTTATTTCTAATTAATTTCGTTTAGATGGTAGAATTGTTATGATAGCACTTTAGAGGAAAATATAACCCCACCTTTCCCCTAAAAAGTGCTTTTCAACAAATTTTTCCCTAAGAAAAGTTTCAAATAAAAGTTGTAGATCTTTATATATGGTGTACCAGATTCAAAGAAAATCGTTGGGAGCCGTTTTTGAGAAAATCTCAAAAAAACATTTAGTAAAGTGTTACTTCCGGTTCAGAAAAGTTTTTAAGAGATAACTGAAGAACAGATTCCACGGTGATACTTAAACCGAATATCAAGTTTGAACTTCCTGCGAATTTTCGTTTCTGAACATTCCTGAACATTTCTGAACACACAGAACATTTTCTAAAAGCCACTTTTTTAGACTAAGGGGACCTCACATATTTCCAGTGAAAACTCAGTATCGAAAATTTGACTTGATTTCTATACTTCCTCTTATCTATTAGGAGGAGTAAGAGAAAGTAAAAAAAAAAACAGTCCAACACCATAGCTATTAAATAAATAACAATATAATTAACAACAGAGCAACAACAAAAGAACTGATTTGAAAATTTCATAATTAATACGAGACTGGTATTTATTTAATAACAATCATAAATATGGTTATGTAAATATCACCCGAGTGTCGATAATTATTGACTTTGTGAAGATAGTCAAATGTTTATGGTCTATATCCATAGCGTTAAAGAATTCTCCGCTTATCTTAGAGATCATTCCTCTTGACTCATACTGTAAATCACACACTTGAAATTCACCAATCCCGTAATCACATTTTTGTTGTAATGGTACCGCAAAGATAATGCAACCACAGCAGAGAGAAGAGAAGCCCTCTCTGGTTAACAGAGACTACTCTCTGACTTAGGCAGGCTAGAGTGGGAGAACCTGTGATATCAGCCAGTGGGAATCTATCTAGAGATGATCTATCAGATACAACCATACAACTATACATCGCATCGTGTCATATCTTCACACACACCATACATTCTATCATTTTCATTATAAAGTCCAGTGCAGTTAGTGTAAACTTAGCTACATTATATTAGTGCCTTCATATCTCGTTCATTTAATCAAACCTAATTTGTCTCCTCAACAACTCCATTATATTTGTCCTGTTCGTTTGGCCATTTGTTTCATATCTTATCAAGTGAGCATTTTTTGTCGATGACCTATATTCGATAGCGCTATGAGGCCATCAATATCTTTACTTTTCGAAATAGCACGCCCTTTTCCTCCAGTAGTTTCGATTATTATTTTTTTTGCATTGTGATTGGGCCAGATGGAGTCAGTTTAGTATCAACAAAACGACAACATTCTTCCAGTCATTGTATAAAACGTTGTATGCCATTTAAATCTTCTAGAGAGCCATTTGAATAATGCACTAAACGAAATTGTCAAGCCAGAAATCCAAGGAATAATTTACTAAAAGGCAGAAGAGATTGGTCACTGTTAACATAGATGGAATTATGTTGGATACTGGTAATGGCCGCACTACCAAAATTTAATAACGGAATTACATCAGACACACACACACACAAAACTGATTGAATTATTTTACATTTAATGGAATATTAATGCTTGCAGCATGCGTTGCCAATAAATCTTAATTACCAATGTACACATTATATATATATATATATATATATATATACACCCCGCATTACATTTATTAAGGGGGAAATTTTAGTGATATTTAGAGAAAATTGTTATTATATGAAACACAAATTAGTATGAATGTATATGATTATACAAATATATATATATAAACATTTTATAATTAAGAACATAAAACATTTCATTTTTTAAGAACAGGAATTTGCTTCTTTTTAAATTTAAATTGTACTTTTAATTTGAATTATGTTTACTCAGTGTAATTATTGTAAATTTAATCAGGCTGTAATTACTGAAATTACTGTGTGATAATGTGCGAACACGCTTAGAAAAGATATACGACCACCAGAACAGATATGCGCCAGCTAGACAGAGAAGCGGGTATATGCGGTAAACTAATAAACCAGATGAGGTTTACGTTTGGTCTGGATTTAAGGTTTTTCTTGATAAGTTACTGTTCTTATCTTCATTTGTAGTAGATAGATATTCTCAGTAGATAATTTACTAAAAATGATTTATTCAAATTTATTATATTTATTTGGCTACTTTTCAACATAGTCCTCAGCAACATTTATACACTTGTCCCAACGTTCTTTTAATTTGTGTATGCCTCTGGCATAAAATTCTTTGGGTTGATTTCGAAGCCACTTTTGCATCTCATTTTTAACGTCTCCATTGCATTGAAAATGTCCAAACAAATGAAAGTTCAATGGGGCGAGGTCAGGGCTGTAGGGAGGATGTGGAAGGATCGCCCACCTCACTTTTTGAAATGTTTCTTGAGTTAATTGAGCCGTGAGTGGGCGCGCGTTGTCATGAAGCAAAATCACGCCTTTAGTCAAGAGTCCACGACGATTCGTTTGAATGGCATGCTTTACTTTGTTTTTGAGCATATCACTGTAATACTGGCTGTTGATGGTTCATTGATCTTCGAAATAGTCACAGTAAATAGGCCCTTGTGAATCCCAGAATACTGTAAGCAGGGCCTAGATCCTGTATTGCAGGCGACTAGATCTTGAATTTCTTTCAAGTGGAAGAACCCGTATGTCAAGGTTTTGACATTTAGATTCCGGCTCAAAATGGTGTATCCATGATTCATCATATGTTACAATTCTACTGAAAAATTCTTTTTCAATTAAACATCGTTCTTACAACTGTTAACTGATTTGAAACTTGGTTTCTTTGTGGGCGTCCATAAGTTGTCTTGGAACCCATTTCGCACAAGTTTTCTTGTACTGCAGCTTATTCTGAATAATATTGTGGACAGTTCCAACACTTGCGTGTACTTCTTCAGCTATCAGTTCAACAGTAATACGCCTGTTTCTTGAATTAACACGTGAATGCGAGATTCGAGGGAAGAAGTTGCAACAGCACCCGGTCGTCCACATCGTTGCTCGTTACAGACACTTACACGGCCATTTTTAAACTGTTCTACCCATTTTTAAACGTTCGAATGGGTCAAACAATTATTCCCGTACACTTTCAACATTCTTTCGTGGATTTCACTAGCTTTGATACCCTTTGCAACTAACAATCTAATCACGAGCGTTGTTCTAGTGGACAACGCCATTGTTAACTGAATATACTTGAGGTTATGCTTACCACATACTCTCGAACAGCTTATGAAAACCTACGTACAAGGATCCAAGCTTGACGCACTGCAACTATTACAGTATTGATTAAACAAACCGTTTCTGAGCTACAGCGATTTGTCTCGTTCCTTATTGAACGACCCTTGTATTGTAGAAAGAAATGAATGTGAAATCGAGCAATCTTTTGAAAACATTTCATTGAAGAAACCACATAAAAAGCTATTGACGGTTACTGTAAAAAAAAAAATCAAAAATATTTATGAGAAGAAAAATACAATCTCAAGTATTTACAACTTTTCACATTTTTTATTATATGCATAACAGTTAATGCGGTTATAGAAAACGCTTAATATTAAACATGTGAATAAAGTATTTTTATACTCTTAGTTCAGTTGCCAAACTCCCTGCGCTTGTATGATCAATACCTGAACTTCAGTGTAAAAAGACAGTACTTTATTCACTGTTTAATAAATAACTATGATCTACCTACTTGAAAAATGTGACTATTAAGTCCACTATAATCAAGGATTAAAAATCGTACTTTTAATCACTAAGAATAGAATAGAAGCGGGGGGGGGTGAGCCTCATTCCACTGCGACCTACAAATTGAGGTCTATTGTGGATCCCCTTAAGTTACAGAACAGCCCCCAGCTTTGCCCTCCTAATCAATCCTAGCAAAGCTGAGAGCGGCTCCATCATGAAGCTTTCAGCTTCGGGATTGCCCGTCCCCAATTGAAGAAACCTAATCCTCGCCAGGCCGGCGCACTCACAAAGGATGTGCGCCGGGGTCTCCTCCTCTACCTTGCAGAATCGGCATACCGCACTATCCTCAAGTTGTAGGTGGTGCATGTGTCTATTCAGCCTACAATGCCCTGTTAGTAGACCCACAATTAACCTTATATCCCTTCGGGTTTGGCTCAGTAGGTCTTTGGTAAATTTAGGCAAATGTCTTTTAATGAAGAGCTTTGCCTGCCTCTGTCCTGGTGTTCCCTCCCACCAACGCAGAGGCTGATCTTCTATCCACCCCTTGATAGAAGTTTGGATGAGGCTCCTGGACAAGCCGCAGAAGGGTTCGGGGCCTATAAAGGTATCCTGCGAGCCCTCCCTCGCTAGGCATCCGCCCTCTCATTGCCCAGGAACCCCGCATGTCCCGGCACCCAGGCAAGCGTCAGTTTATTCCGAGTACCCACCTCGGTGAGGGCAAGTAGGCAGTCCCACACCAGTCTTGAGACTATTTGGAATCACTAAGATAAAAAAAAAATATAATATTGTCACCTTTCAGTTTACAAATTTTTAAGGGTTTATAATCTCAGAAAACATAGTAAGAATTTTTTTTAACTTTAGCCTAATGTCTTACAACTCCTCTGAAGTAGACATTCCTCTTTTCAATGGACAACTTTTTCTTAGAGTCTTATATCTTTTTATTTCCTTGTTTAAATAGTTTTAGCTTGGAAGAAACAATGTAATATTAAACGCAGAATAAGGTCCTTTTACTACACTTGTTCACATTCAGGTACAATTCAATAGTCACACTTGCTTGGGACTCAATATGAACAAACCTGAACTCGAATTTGTAAAATTGTCATTTTACTCTATAATAAATAATTATTTTTCATTTTATGTGGAAAATAAAATAACAAAGAAATAAGTACAATGCAAAAATTTGCCTAATGCCTCCTCACCTTCAATTGCCATCTTCTATATTCTTATAATTATTCTGTAGGGTCCTCTTAAGCCTTTATATCTCTCTCTCTCTAAAAGTACAAAGAAAGTAAAAAGTACGAGAAAGTACAAAGAAACTTAGTTGGAAAGGCTTATATTCCTTTAGTTAATTAAAATTAAAAAAATAAATAAATAAATAAAGCCCTTGAGAAACAAGAAAGAATATCGAACAAAATAATGGATGTAGTAATTTTGAGAAACCTGTATATTCAAACAGCACATGCCAACGAGAATTCTATCTGTACCCAAAACGAACTTTGGGCTGCTGGCTTCAGATATGCTCATTTTTTGAGTCGTACAGAGATTTTAAATTATTGTAGAGATAAATAGAGGAATTTCGATTGGATGCAGACATATCTTGAAAAAAATGATAATTTCTGAACTCGAACAAACCTCCAAAAGAGGTCATTCTAATTATGGAAAGTAGAATTTGTTTTTATGTTTCCGTAACTTTTTAGACCATTTTTTTCAATGCTCGCAATATTGTATTAGATAAATGCTTATCTAAGCGCTTCTAATTAACTCAATATAAGCTTTAACTGACTATTGAAAGTTAGGCCATAAGCCTATGCTTAAACATAAGCAGGAAGTACCTGCTTGGGAGGAATCTCCTAATAAGTTTTTTATGTTCTCTGTTCCTCTATTGTACCAACAATTCACTATAATAATACGTATTTAGTTGTGATGTCTAAATAAAAACACTTGAGTTTCCGGGTTGAGACTGCGTCAGTGGTTTACTAAGACCCCCCCCCCATCGCTGACCACTGACGTTGTCTCAACCTGGAAACTCAAATGCTTTCCATAATAGCACTGTTAAGTTAGCATCCTATTTCTAAACAAAAGTCGTTTAGGCCATTTTTGGAAAAAAAAATGCAGACCTTCCTCTAATGTGTAATTCAGTATATGATTCAATTCTATCGTCTATATAACATTAATATGAAACCAATATGTTGCCAAAATACCGAGTTTGAAGAAAATCGGTTTACCGGAAGTCAGGACTTTTATCTATTATCTTTCGGATAAACATAATTACAATTTTTGTTAGGTACCTGTGAATTTCGTAATTAGGTTAATAACATATATAAATAATTAAATAAATTAAAAGTATGTAACTAATAGTAAAAGGAAATTCTTTGAGCGATTTAATTTAAAATACATAACGTGTTTACACGAAAAAAGTAATTAAATTAGAACGCGTTCAAACACGATCACCAACTAATTTCTTCGTAGGATAAAACTTTCTGAAGGATCCTAAATCGTAATGTGTTTTTTCCCTTTCACGGCAGCTTTCAGTTTGCATTAAGACAGAAGTAATAAGAAATAATTATGAAAACACTGATTCTTAAACATATATACTCACAAGCCCTTTTACTAAACCGCTCAAGCTAAGCTACACAAGCTACCAGCACACAAACACACAACATCACCAATCACATTTCACTATATACCATTAATAACATTTTTTTTTATATATTCTAGTTCCCCCATCCCAATAAACAGTAAAACTTTAACAAATTCTGTTAAACTTAATTATTCATTATTTCAACAGCGGACAATGTCCCTCCCATGTCTCTTTAGGGAGAGAAAAACTAAAGGCAGCAAGCCCTATTGGATTCTAAATCTAATCTTTGTGTTCTAAATCTAACGAGCTACCCATTAAGCCTTTTCTAAATTCTTTTCTATTGTAGTGGGAAAAAGAAATGAAAGAAAATAATAGTTTTGAAAAATAGTTTAGAATATTTTATAGTTTGAAAAATAGAATTTTGTTAATATTTTAAATGTATCTTAGTGCAGTGAAAAGAGTCAGGTACTATAATTTAAGTTCATTGCTATAAAGAGACAAAAGCACAGAATCCGTTAGGAAAATAACAATGCCACTTGGCCAACTGTTTTGTAAGAGAAAATCCCCCGTTAGAGAGGGCCTTCCTTCAGGACAGTCTGCATTCTGCTTTCAAAGCCAGTACACTTGCTTCAGGAATCGCTCTCTAAAAATCAGTGCCACTTTAAGTTGCATTTAATCTAGATGATGTAATGACATGGCAGGATCATAGCAATGTCAAACCTTCACAACACATAACAAAGAAAGAATAATTTATAACTAGTGGCCTAGCCGGCTGCTGTCTTCAAAGATAAGGCCGCGGCCAAACAAACAAAACCAAGGGTCGATGCTTTACATCAAAGCAAGCACCGCTAAGGCTGGCCACTGACCTAAATCACTGGTCACCGAAATAACCAAGGTCGCACAAGGTCCCACACTAGGACAGATGTCTTGGTGTGAGTGTTGCTAACACTAATATATAAACTTCGCCCCATTGGAAGAGGGGATGATTATATGATTATACTTCAGTACGTCTTCAAGATTATTATACGAGCAGCAGTTTCCGCGTCCCTATACAGTTTTTATTTATACTTATTTTCTTAGTGTGCATCTTAGTACATTTATTTTAATCATTCTAAATTATTAGTTATTTATCTCCTATTTATTTCTAAGTATTTCTTGTTAATAGTTACCATTACTCACGTTTAAATTATTATACAAATACAGTCTATTTTTATAAATTCCGTGTTAATAATTCGAGCAATAACTTCCAAAAAATCTCTAAACTAACTTCCGCCCTCTTCAAGACATCTACTACATACCTCAGGAATCACAATAAACGATTCCACTACAATAAATCTTAATTTCATAAACATAATAGTAAAATATTTAAATATCTTCAAAGATAAATTTATCTACCAGTGTTTTCATAATTTCTTATTACTTCTCTCTTAAACATATATACTCACAAGCCCTTTTACTAAACCGCTCGTGCTACACAAGCTACCAGCACACAAACACACAACATCACCAATCACATTTCACTATATATGCTTCTATATATGCAAAAAATGATCTTGCCAGGCTTTGATAACATTTTTTTTTTTTTATATATGTTCTAGTTCCCCCATCCCAGTAAACAGTAAAACTTTAACAAATTCTGTTAAACTTAATTATTCATTATTTCAACACCTTATATACGGGAGAGATAAAAATTGTCTAAACATAAAATGCTGTATGAAAAAGACCACGAACAGAATAGTAATTAATTCATTGTTATTTATTTAGATTGTCTCAAGTGTCTATAAATTTCCCATCATTAGAAGCAAAAATAACTATTTTTCTGTTATTACTTTTTTAATTTCTTCATCGCTTAAAACGAGAGAGTGAGAAAAAAAGACGGTTTGAGAACTTTTTCTAGAAAAAGATTTCTCAGAGAAAAAAAAAAAGAAAAAGAAGTTTTGTTTTATAGAATTGTAATCAACTCATTCCTTTATCTTTATTTGATGTCTTACAATTAATAAAACAAAAAAAGTTTTCAAATTATTTGTTCATTAAAAACCTTTTTTAGCCATCTGGTAGGGAGACATTTTGATAAGTTTTAATTTGTTAATGGTTAGTGTTTGCACTTAGGATTATTAAATGATTGTTTTTTGTTTTTTTCAAGACAAGCATGTCCCGCACTCCAAAAATGTTGGTGATGGGGTAAAATTTCTTAAATAGTAGCTTCCTAAAAAAATTGGGGGAAAAAATAAATCTGGTGTGAAGCAATCACACAGATTTCTCATCTTACTTTGTCAAGTAGACAAATTTTTTTTCTAACTTGCAAAAATTTGTATTCAGTTGCCCCCCAACATAAAGTGATTGCCATACATGTTGCTTAACAAGGGGGTTTTTCCGGTGTAACCTGAATTTCGAAAATTTGACACGATCGCATTATACTTTTTCTTAAACCATAAGAGAAAGTGAAAAACTCTTATTACTTTCTCTCCAACTGGTGGTAACTGATGAAGTATTACGATAGTGTCAAAATTTTGGAAATTGAGTTTTCACCGGAAATACATGTTTTGAAGTCCCCTGAGTCTGAAAAAGTAGTTTCTTAAATGGTGGAAATAAAAATCACAGAAATTTCCAAACTTAATATTTAATTGGGGACCTGAAGGAGCGGAAATGTCATGCTATCCTCAAAAGTCGTTTTATTAATTTTCTCTGATTCATATAACACTGCAAAACAATTAAATCAATCAGTAAAAAGGATAAGTTTGAAGATAATTGGTGAAATATATCTATGTCAATTGCCTTAAAAGAAAATCGTTTGTGTGTTGATTCACACCAGATTTTCACTTTCTCTTACTCCTAGTAAGAGGAAGTATTGTAATGGTGTCAAATTTTCAACATCGAGTTTTTACCGGAAACATCCGTTTTGAGGTCCTCCCCTGAGTCCAAAAAAGTGGTTTTTAGGAAATGTTCTGTGTGTGTGTGTGAACAGCATAGCTCAAAAACGAAAAACGTAGAAAGTTGAAACTCGATATTCCGTTTAGGTATCAACATAGGATACCGGTTTATTCTGACAGTACATTATCTGTCAAAATTCCTCAACCGGAAGTACCACTTTACCAGTTAGTTTTTTTACTTATTTCCGATTTTCTCAAAAATGGCTCTAATGATTGTCTTCATACCTACTATACATACAAAGAACTACAACTTTTATTTGAAACGTTTCTCTGGAAAAATTCATTTAAGGGCAATTTTGGGGGAGCTCTAAAGAGCTTTTGAGTTTTTATAGACAATTCTGTCATCTAAATAATGTTAATTAGAATTAAATATATTATTGAAATTCCGAGTTTGAAAAATGGGATGACCGGAAGTGCGTTTTACTTTACCACTTTACTAAATGATTTTTTTCACTTTTTCGCGTTTTTCTCAAAAATGGCTTCGACGATTTTCTTGAAAGTTCCAATATAAACTACACATGTAAAGATCTACAATCATAGTTGATTATACAATTCTACCATCCAAATAAAATTAATTAAAAATAAATAGATGCCCAAAATTCCGAGTTGCAAGAAAATAAGTAAACCGGTAGTGCGCTTTTACTGAACAATTTTTTTCAGTTTTCGACGAATTTCATTAAATTTGGTACACTAACTTTAAAATTTGTTAATTATAATTTTGAGAACTGGAGTAAGAGAAAGTTGTGTGAGTGTTTCACACCAGATTTTTTTTTTTTTTAATTTTAATTTTCTATTATTTAAGTCTGGGAAAATATTGTACAGATTACATACCTACTTTCAAAATGTGACATGACTCAAGATTTTTTCCCAAGTTCATCACACAATTTAATCGGATGTCTTTATTGACAATTGTAATCTTGTACTTTTTCTTCTCTTTTTTTCTACCAAAAGAAACTTTCTCACCTGAACTCTAGGGAGAACGAGAATTTCCCCTTCTACTGACAAACAGTCAGGGTGAGAATTTCCTTAATGAAAATTTATTGCTTCATTTCTTTTAGTACATTACTTCTAAGAAGAAGTTTCAGAATTACCTGTGGAAAAATAGGCGATAAACTTTCCTTTAAAGTATCAATATGTTATTTGATTCTACCAATCTGCACAACATTAAAACAGAACAATGAAAATATCTTGCAAAAATATCGGATTTAAAAAAAAAACATTGTTATTTTTATTACAGAAAATGTTATCTTGTTTCATACCAGAATTTTGTTTTTTTTTTCTATTTTACTTTGCATCAATTCATATTGTAACCACCGAATCTACAATTCCGTTCTCAATCTGTTGCTGGTTGTTCTATTTCCCTAAGGTTTAGAACGTATTTCATCCAAGAATCTGGCAGTAGCAAATACACTCTTATTTATCCTGAGAAATCTCTAATCATGCAAGAAAAATATGTAAAAATAATTCTCTACTTCTTAGTTCTCTCAAATTGGAAAATAGCGAAATATGTAAATAAATTCACCAGCTTCAGTACAGTTCTGTTTTTATTTACATACGTAATTCTTTATTAATTTAGAAGGTCACGCTTAGAAGTAGAGCATATTAGGGCTTGTATAGAAATAAAACATTTTTTTTTTAAGCATTGATTATCTTCATCACCAAGTTTATAAATCAACAGTTGGCCCTGAATCTAAAAACATATTCTACGCACAAATCTAATAACATCCTCTTCACATTACCCAAAACTCTAGCTTTCATAAATTACAACTATGGAAGATTCTTCTCGACCGTTCTTATATGAAGGAAAAGGATTGTGAGATTCGGTCTATTTTTAAAACATTAGAAAATTTAAATTCTTGCCAACCTTTCGACAAATATATTGTATTTTTCAAGGCATAAAAAAAAAACTTAAATAATCTTCAAAACATAACAATTTTAAAAACTTATGTATAAATTTTTAAAATTTTTATGTTTTGAAGATTATTTAACGGTTTTTGTTTTTTTTTATGCCTTGAAAAAGACAATATATTTGTCAAAACGTTGGCAAGAATTTAAATTTTCTAATTTTTTAAAAAAAGACCGAATCTCACAATCCTTTTCCTTCATAAATTACAACCTTATTTCCCTTCCTCCTACCGTACAAAGATCTTTATCTTAGACTCCATCTCGGCAAACCACTAACGTGGAATCCCCATACTCAGCTTAAACGAACCGAACTGAATGACAGATATATAAAAAAAAAAAGCGTGAGCACTAGTGGAAGTGAACTATATAGGACAGCCAAACATTCGAATCTAAATCGAATTCAGTCCTTCCAGTCAAAAATCCTATCTAGCCTAGACTGCTTGCTTTTTACGTCACTAATCTTAAAGTCTATAGTTGACCTTAAAATTCTCTTCTTGTCTTGACAGCCAAAACCCTGTTATCTAAAATTCTATTCCCATCTATATACTCCTACAAAACCTTCTTCCATTAATGAGAAAAATATTTTATTTGATCCTTTTATTGATTCTGAAAACATCATTCTTCAGCATGAATTCGGCTTTCCACAGCTTTCATTCCACTATTCATCACTGTCATTTTTTAATAACTCTTATCGTTTCTTTTCTTGAGGGAAAACAGTATTGCTCGGGTGCCTTTGTTGACATTGCGCAAGCATTTGATCCGGTTTGTGTAAACTTAAACATATTTTACTTCAGACTTACTATTTAATTCTTATGTCATATCTTTGTAATCGATATTTCTGCTTAAGTCACGGGAACAAAAATTCTTTTTTTCATCCTGTATAGGTTGGAGTTTTTCGGAAAAGTATTCTTGGACCTATTTTTTTCATAGTATAGACTCCAAATTCTTCATAGTTCATCCTCAAACCGCAACCTTCACGTATGTTGATGGCATAGCCATCTTTTCACCTCATTCTGACCCAGTTTAATCAACTCACATCTTACAACAACAATTGAATTCTCTTGAATGATGGTTTCGTTGGATGGAAAATGAAAGTTAATGTCCAGAAATGTCAAAAACATAACTTTCACTCCCATACGTACCATCTATTCTCCAGTTTTCTTTAATCAGATTGTACTGCCATGCACACTAACACAGCACGATGCCTTGGACTCTACAGTGACACACGGATCTAATATACACGTCTGAAATGACAAGGCTTAAAAAACATGTTACCTGCTTGCAAGACTCCTCGCAAACGAAATAAACTTACATTAAACAACAAAGTACTGATATATAATGCGATAGTGAAATCGATTTGGACTTGCAGACTCGAACTGTGGGATTCAACTAAGCTTTCCAACATCTATCGTCCCCAATCCTTACAGTGCAAAAAGCCTAAAAACGAATAACTCTATGTTCCATATTATGCCTCCATTATAACCATTCACCCAGTTCTGAAAGTACAAATTTTTCTCGCCTTTCCTCTTATCCTAATCCTCCAATAGATCATCTCTTATCTTCATATCGTCCTGATATTCCCCCTCGTGGGCTGAAACGGTGTGGCCATGCGATTTACTGGACTGCAATTGTAAATTCCAATGAAGCATTAAAATAAATAATAAAAAATAACTATACTCTCATTCAAATCCACTAATCCAAATCCTCTCAACTACAACTCTTTCACCTCTAACCCATTCCAACTACTAAAACAACCAACCCTACGCAACCAACTCGTACTTAAAAGTTGGCTGCCTAGTGGATAGTCGTAAATCTCCTGCTTTAGTGGCTTATTTCGACTATCAACATGTGTCTGCTGATCTTAAGCTGATATTTTACTTATTGCAATAAATAGTCAAGTATAATAGTTTTAATGTAATATAAAAAAAAATGGTGTGAAACACTCAAACGCCTTTCTGTTAATCAATTAACATAATTATTATTGAGAACTTTTCTTCAAACATAATTCTTATTAAATAGTTGATTTTAATGTTATTCCAATGTAATCGGATAAACTAAACTTAATAAAGCGTCTTTTGAGGGAGGCGTCCGCCCCTACAGGCACCCTCTCTCTAAATTCAAGTACTCGGAAATAAAGTTCCAAACAAAAGTGATATTCTCGAGTATATCAAGTGTAATGAAACTCGATGGTGTCTTTAAGGAGAAAATCGCCAAGTAATTGAAGAATTCATTCAGCGACGTGCTTAATCCAGCTGAAGAATTTTTACAGGTAACTTGCTTTCGGATCTTATGATGATAAACAAACCGGAAGATTGAACTTTCTGTGATTTTTCGTTTTTGAGCTACGCTATTCACATACACCCACACAAACCCTTCTCCAAAATCCACTTTTTCCTACTTAGGGAAACTCAAAACCTGTATTTCCAGTGAAAACTCTACTTGACAAGATCGCAATACTTCCTCCTTTTACCGGCAGTAAAAGAAAATAATAATAAATAAATTGTATCTGGATTATTTTCAAATATGTACGATAACTAGACCTACATTATCTTTGTATATTGTATTCTTGTAATAATTTAGTTTTACTGCAACTATCCAGATAGTTATCAGATTTTCGAAATTATTGAGAACATTCACAAATTCATGCCGTTTTATTACTGATCCTATCAATGTTAAAGTTAGATCTATAATATAAAATATATCATGGATGAATGTGTACATGAAAAAGGGTAATTGATCAAGATTCTTGATAACGGTTGTCCTCAGAATACTGACAATTTGGTCTCCAATATGGGAAGCCCCAGGTTATTATACTGTAAATGTCCTTAAAGAGATAATTCTCCTACTAAAGGAGACTCCATCCAATTGTAATGGGATCCAAATCATTAGTTACTTTCTACCTGGACCAAACTAGGAAGGGAGAATTCCACTTAAATAGAGGCGAGCTAGGAACAGTTTTAGAAATGTTAACGACACCAGGCAGTCAACATCATTCTACGTAATTTCTAATCTCAGCTAGCAGCCAATTGGAAGAATTATTTAATTGAATGATTTTTATTTCCTTCTTCTTCATTTTCTCGAAAACGGTTCGAATGATGATTACCTAAATAAAGGTTGTCAGTATATGTCAGTATACTTATTTCTTTCCAAAAACGGTTCGAATGATGATTACCTAAATAAAGGTTGTCAGTATATGTCAGTATACTTGTTACTTTCTATACGTTATATATTTATTTATTTATTTATTTAATTTCTGAAGCCAAGCGGCCATACAAATGGGTACAGTGCATCATTACATTACCATCTTTACATACGTACATTATATAATTACATTATACTCTTAAGCAGCATTACATACAATCTTTACTTTGATATTACAATTAATGCAATCCATACGATACAATCAATTTTATTATAAAAAAATTTTAAAACTTGAACAAAACACTCCATAATTAACAGGTGACGCAATGTACCAGAATAAAAACAAATATTATAAAAATATTATGAATATATATAGACAATATCAGAATAATATAAAACAAATTAAGCAAAATCATTCTAAAAAATAATACTTATACGACAGTCACTCTCACTCATTCATCTATAACTAACGCTCTCAACTTTAACGCATTAACAATATAATAGAATAAATCATTCAGCTGGTCAACAATGGTTACATTTAACAAATCTTGGAGATCTTGAGAGTGTCTACTAAGATAACGAGAGCGCAAAGAGGCATAGACGGCACAAACTAGGAGAATGTGGTACAGAGACTCAGGCTCACGCCGTGAACACACCGTACACACTCCCGCACAGTCAATGGAATAAGTGCAATGGTACAATATAATTTATATAAATTAATAAATTTTAATTGCATTTTTATAGCTTAACCGCGGCTGACACAAAATCCTAAGTTTGCTAAAGCAAACTCTCTAAACTTAATATAGTCTTCACCTCCTCCCAGGGAACTAATACATCTGTAAATTGGATTATATCTTGATGTGCACACACCATCAATATCTGCCCCCAGACAATGATTATGGAATTCTTCTAACAAATTCGGCATCTCTGTACGCAAGAAATGAGGCTCCGTCAGGCCATACATATATTCACAACCTATTACACCCAACAGGGATCTCAAATGAGAAGCCCAATTAAAGACTTGCGGTCCACCTCCTCCGGAATCAAGGTATAGCAAGCGTCAAAAGCAGACCTTCGGTATTCGGTCATCCGGCATCTCCAACAATTTAATCCACCACCTTAGCATACTCGCGAAGATCCGAACTTTTACTTGTTGGAGACCAAATTCCATTCGGACAAAACTGTGAGGAGTTCTTCTGGGCAAAAAATACAAATTTTTTATACGTTAGATTAATAAAATAATAGTTCCAAATTTCATCACTTTACCTCATAGTTTTACTAAAGTATAAAGTTATACTTTTATCAAAGTTTGTAAGTTCTTTTAAGATTTTAAGTACTCTTTCAAGTAGATAAATACGACTTTACTAGTTCATACTTTAATGGAATAGTTTGTAGGATATTTTTGATTAGTAATTGTTATTTCAAATTAAAATAATATACTAGTTCTTTTATTATTTAACAATATTCTTTATTGAATATTGTATTTATTACTAGTAAAATCTAAATCTACAAAAGATTAGATTTCCATTGTAAATAGACTTTCTCTGCATATTAACACATTGTCATGGAGGCACGTAATTTTATTTTTTTTTGTTCTGAAACTGCGTAGAGCGCTGATCACGTAGTAATACGTTTCTTATAGAATGTTGGTAGAACGCGGAAAACATAGCTATTTGGGCCATTATACGTGCGTATGTTTGTTATGCCCCTACCTCGTAAATTATACTATTTTCTAATATTTAGACGTACTTCGTATTAGAAAAATTTTTGGTAAAATATTGATGAAAAAAATAACTTTTTTATTTTTTTTGTATTTTCAACTGTAAATTCTATATACCTTTTGTACTAAGGTGTCTTTATTTTTTCATAATAACGATGGAAAATACATTCTAGGATGCGAAAATCAAAGTTTCATAAACAAATTCAAAATAGTTTCCAATGTATAGTGATTTTTGCATAATGACAATATTCGCACACATAATGTATTTTAAAAAAAAATCCCAAGCTTTCGCCATAATGTGCCAGCAGAAAAATACGACAACAAGAATGTGTTAAATTGGAGTAAGGAAAATGAGATCTGCTGATGCGAATCCAAGGGAGATGTAACAGAAACTTCTCAGATTAATTTTTCATTTGTTGCAAACATTGATGAACAATGTTTTTGGTGTTCGTTACGACCGCTGTATTCAATGTTGAAAATGGATTTTGAGGTTCGGTCATACGAAAGAACTCTTTTTTAAATTTCTACCGACGTTTCGGCAAATTTATTGCCTTCTACAGGGTCTGTACAAAGGTTGAAATACAAATCAATAAAAAATAGACCCAACAGAAAATATGAACTTAAACTAAATATTTCCAGAATAAAAATTTTGTAAACTAAACTATATAAATAAACTAAGTACAGAGTATGATATATATATAGAGAGTACAATTATATCTTACTCTGTATATATCATACCCTGTACTTAGTTTATTTATATAGTTTAGTTTAAAAAATTTTTATTCTGGAAATATTTAGTTTAAGTTCATATTTTCTGTTGGTTCTATTTTTTATTGATTTGTATTAAAACCTTTGTACAGACCCTGAAGAATGCAATAAATTTGCCAAAACGTCGGTAGAAATTTAAAAAAGAGTTCTTTTGTATGACCGAACCTCAAAATCCATTTTCAACATTGATGAACAATGTTGGCGAATGTTGTTCACCTCTCTGTAAACCATTCAAGTATTAATGCGTATTTCAATTGATAGAACGGAAGCTTGATTGGTTGTACTTCCGCAGTCGGAAAAATCAGACATATTTGTTAGGTCATTTTTGTATTGATTAAAAACTCGCACGATTTGTACTACTTACAGCATATTTCTTAAGCATGCGGAAGTAAATTTCAGAGAACTTTATCCCGTCACAAACCAAAAATCCTAGCTGCTGTCCTTCCTAAGGTGCAAAATTCTAAAAGACTTACCATAGTTGAATGATTGATTATTAGAGGTTAACTATACCGAAAAAGTGATCAAACAGCTGTTTTAAACTAATGACAGTAATACCAACTTATGTTTTTAAAAGTACCGTTTATTTCAAATCGATATTCTTTGATTTACAGTTCTTTGTTACTTATGTAGTTCATAACATATGTATCATTACATCCGATTCAAATGTTAAAAACCTACAATATTAGAAACAATCTATCTAGAGTTATTTATTAGATTCAAAAATTGCTTACTTTTCAGATTATTACAAAATACAGAAAATTAATCTGTTATTGAGAGCAAAAACAAAAAAAAAATATTAGTGGCTGAATTAAGTAAGAAAAATGCTTTAAAAAATTATAAAAACTATAACAAAACAAAAGTCATATCCACAAATAAGCCATGATATCATATAACAAATATTTTCATTCTAATAATGCAAATTATGGCTAACTCTTTTATATTGATCCACAAATTTAATTTCTAACATGCAATATTTCACCATTTCATAAATAATTATCCTTATTTCATTTTCTTTTATTTAATATATAATGATTTAACTAATATTTATATTTTAATAATATGGTTCTCTGTGTACTTAAATTTTATACTTCAAAGTAATGCTTTTGCATCAGCAGCCTCAACAATTAATGCTTTCGACTCTTTCAAAGAGTTCAGATGGCTTAAGTGGTATTATTACAGCTATAATTTGCTTAAAAAAAATTTATCAAAATAAAGTTAAATTTTAGAGTTAATTTATTTACTGCAGCTTTTGACGGAATGTTTCTAAAAAAAAAAAAAAAAAAATAAGAATAATAAAATCTGAAGATAAACTAGGTCACTCAGGATGATTGCATATTTAAATTTTTATGTCAACATCTCCAGATGATGCCTAAACGAAATTTGAGCATCCAGAAAAAATTCCTTTTTATTATTTATACTATTCCACACGCTATCCAGGCTAAATTTTATGACCATTTTTATACTGTATTTCGGTTGAGTGAATATTCAATAAATTTAAAAGTGATTTATATTATCCGCTATTAATCAGTCATATGTGTTGGGAGGCAATAAATTCTTTGTTAATTCCTTAATGCTCGAATGTTTTAGAAGACTGGAGGAAGGAAAGATATTTTTTTTTGTGTGTTATACTCTTCACAAAGTATAGCGATGACAAAGTGTGGGAAGGGATTAGTTCAGAAATCCCAGGTTTGTGCCCAGAATTATTTATAGACATTTTTATTCCCAGGATCCACTATAGCTCACTGTGATGGACACATAACGATGAGAGAACACTGTCCCTGGAAGCAGACCACTACCACTAAGACCTCCGTTGCACAATGATCATAGATTTTGATGAATCTTAAAAAAAGGAAAAAAAATGAGTAACAGCCCCCCCCCACACACACACATAGACATATTATAGTCAATATGGTCGCTAAACAATTTCAAGAATTCGACAAGATCTTAATATTTATGTTCGCTGTAAAATAAAGTAAAAATTAAGTATTGGCATTGGGAAGGGATTATGTTTTCTTCTAAAGTTTCATTTTAGTTCATTATGCACAATTCTATCATCTATTTAAAAATTATTAAATGTTCTTTATAAACATAGTTTATATTAAATTTGATTTTATTTATTTTTTTTTTTTTTATTTATTTATTTAAGGCGTCTCAACATCTGTGGTCATTTGCGGCCGGAGCCTTCTCAGTGCACTGCCGGCCTCCGGACAGTGTTCTCCCGTTACAGACAACACTGTCCATCACCGGACAGTGAGCTGTAGGGGCTCCTAGGAAGAGAAAATCTAAGGGTAGCACGGCTGGATTCGAACCCGTGATCTCCGCGTTACTAGTCCAGCGCGCTACCACTGAGCTAATCCCTTCCCTATATTAAATTTGAGATAATATACTAACTATATCAGTCAGAGAACTATCACTTCTGTTTGAAATTTTTTTTCCGATAAATTTGAGATTTTAGAGCGATTTTAAGGGGGAATGATAGCTCATGCCCTCCCCCCCCAAATTGTTGAAGACTACTCTAAACATTTAATAAAAATTATAACTTTGGATAATAAGTTCTGTGCTGAGAAAAATTTGCCTGGTGCTTCTATTAACAAAGGAATCATACACATTTATTGAGACAGCCAGGCTGCACTAAAACTTCTGGAGGCCTTCAGGACTATCTCTTCCTTTGTCAAGTAATGTTGGGAAGCCTTGTCGCGACTTTCGAAGTAAAATCAGCTGTGTTGAATGCCTGGGCATGTACGGATTGAGAGAAATGAGATAGCTGATCAGCTGGCCAGAATGGATTGAACGCTCTATTCTGTGGCGCAGACCCTATCCTGGAGATATTCAATCGTACAGTCCGTGCAACCATCGGGGATTGGCTCTGTAGAAATCATCAGACATATTGGGAAGGAGCAAGACACAGTAAAAGGTGATTCTTAAACGTTAATAACGTTGGGAAGAGGGAGATGGCGCAATTAGGTGGGTTTGGGAAAAAAAATTAAAGAGAGCGGTCAGACTGCGAGCGGCGTTTATTACAGTAACTCTAATTTGAACTCAAAATTAGGGGTACTTCTGCCCGAAAATAAACAACGCTACTGTGCTACTATATACGTCCTACAATTCAACTGACACATATAGAACAAAATATTTACATAACACAAAAAAAATGATTCCTTCTTACTTAGCCTAACTTAATATCTAACTTAACCTAGCTTATCTCTGTTATTTACAAAAATTTAAAGTTAGGAAATCTAGCGTCTCTATTAGTTCTTGTTCTTTGTTTTTAAAACAGCTTCCTTTTTTGGTTTGTTAAAAGGGGAGAGAACAGGGAGACTGCACTTCCACCTTTCGTGCCTCGTTCCGATTTGCAGTGGTACCTCCTAGCGGCCAGACCGACGATGGCGGACCCTGAGCCTGAATTGCTCCTTTTCTCAACTTTTCGCGGAGTGGTGCACTCCAAAGTTTCCTCTTAGCGGGCTCAGCTTACATAGTTGCGGTCGGTCTACTTTACCGCTCTGTGTCTTCTCGCCCTCCTGAGCAGAATGGCCCCACTTCAGCAATTCAGTGCACACTTTCTCCCCCCACCGCTCATTGGCCTAGGGAACTCTCTCCCCACTACTCTCTTTCTCATTTCACAACTAGCACATTACTATTGGCCTTTCTGCCTTTACGTTACCAAGTCTGTTAGATAATATGTTTTAAATAAACAAAAATGAAATTTTGACAATATACAGTTTGTTAAAAAGACGCTTTATTAGGTCATTATTTATTTGCATGAAATGGAAGTTCATAGGGGTGTATTGGCCATTTCTGACTTTACGTCACAGTGTAAAATCAGAACCAAAGAGAGACCATTAAATCGAGTAGGAACCATGATTCTGCTTGATTAATTTTGAATAGAACCTTATTGTTCAATCCTCTATTAGAACCTAGACGAAATATGTTTAACTTTCTACGATTTTTTGTCGTTTCGAGTTATGCTAATCACACACACACACACACACACACACACACACACACACACACACACACATAAATACATACACAAACAGACTTCGAAAATCCACCTTTTGTACTCAGCCGTGCTCTTTAATAAAGTTTGGTTGATTAAAGTTATCATGTAAGAATAGTAGGAAACATTACAACATAAGTTCTATATAAAGAGAAATAAGATTATCATCACGTTTCATAACCTAGAATACAAATTTCAAAAATAGATACAGTATAAAGGTTTCCTTTTTTTATTTAGCGAGTGATATAAACAGTATACAAATGCCATAGTACGGTAGCTAACTGAATGAAATTTACTGACGTTGATCTTGATTTGTTCCTAGTTGAAGTACAACAATTGCATTCATTCGTTCAAACACTGCAGTGCTATAAAAGCGGAATTTCAAATGTATTTATTTGACAGAAAATCGATGAGATTTTCTTTAATTTATTAAATTCACCAAAGAAGATCACAAAAGTACAAATTGTCTATTTAATTGTTTTAAAAATTTTTGTCAATTAGGTAAAAATCATGCAAAGGATTGTTTATTTCCAGAATTTGAGAATAAAAGATTGGAAAAAGAGACTTAATATTAATTTTTGAAATAATTAAGTTATACTGGAAAAGTGGATTGGCTATAAATCATGCCGGTTCATCGTTAGGGTCATGTTACTGATTAAAATAAAAAATAAAAATAACTTTTCGATAACAACAGAATACTTGATGATAATTAGAATCAATATCCAATCAATCTTAACTAAATTCATTAGACATTTGTTATTTAATTTTTTTTTTTGTTTAATAAAAATTGATTTTTTAAATTTTCTTTCATAATTTAAATGGTACTCCTAGGAATGGTTTCTCTTTATGTAAAAACTTTTTCATTTCAGCTGCCAATTTAATATCAGGCGTAGTTGGTGCTGGAAAATTGAGCCTTTTATTGTGACGTACGTCACACAGTAATGTTGTATTCCAACCGTACCTTAAAAATAAATTAGATTTACTGAATGAACACATTTAAAAAAGAATATTAAAAAATAAGGAATCTAATGTATTAATATTATATAACAACCTATTTTAGAATCATAATATATCATATTTGAAATTTCAATATAAAAGTTAACAAATTTCACAAAAAAATAAAAAAAACACTTGCCTAATTTACAAGGGACCTATAAACCATAGCTGGAAGGACATAAGAATAATAGTGGGTCAACTAAGTGGAATTGTAAGCTGAATAGGCACATTCACCGGCTAATAATGCCGACAACGGATGTGCCGATTCTTTAAGGCCCAGGGAGAAGAAATCCCAGTACTTATGTTAAGGCAATTGAGCAAAAATTCCAAATTCCAAATATGTAGGTAGGTAGCACTTTAATAAGGAAGAAGTTTCAAGTATTAAAGTGCTACCTACCTACATATAGATACATACATGCCAATAATGATAATAAAAATCATTAATAAAAATATATTCTGATGATAATTCCGAGAAAAAATAATTTCAATTTATACTGTAATAATAATTGAATAAGAACTCAATATTTAATAATTAAAAATAGCGCACAAATTTTCTATATTAAATTGAGAAATATTGAAAATTGAAAAGAAAAAAAGAAAATTAATATAAAATAATTTGGAATACCATTGATTTTCAGTTTCTGGGTATGAAACCCTATCTCTGGGTACACTGCTCACATATCTTTTACATAATTCAATATATTCTTGTGGTGCAGTTTTACCTTGAGTTTCATGGCGAGCATAGAATTTAGGAGTCACACTTTCAGCTGGAAAAAAAAATAAATCACATTATTTACAAATCTTAAGAGAATCTGGTGTGAAACACTCAAACGACTTTCTCTTACTGCTGATAATATGGTTTTACATAAAATGAATTTTTTTTTTTATAATTCAAATTTTACTCATTTGCCCTAACATACATAAATATAGAGACTTTTACCTGCCAGGGAGGTAGTCATAGATTATACTGCAGTCCACAAGACAGCGCTTAAATCACTGAAGCGAACCCATGTATTTTGAAAATTTACGCTACAAATTCCGTAGTAGTACTTGTTTTTCTTTTTTTTTAAACATTTTTATTGATTCTTACAACTGCATAATGCTAGATGCAATAAGTAAAAGAGCTATAATATGAATAATGTGTGTATTGGCTGAAGACTGCAGGCACACTGACCTGATTTGCATGAACGACCACGATGGCAGTCGTAATAAACCATTAAAGTTGGAGTCTCACAATTGTCCTACCAAGACAGCTGATTACATACACAGATGATCACGAGGCCATCGGCGCTTCAATTGTCGTAATGGGTTAGATGGGAAAGTTGTAGCTGAGTGCGCGCTTGGATTAGTGGATTTGAATGAGAGGATAGTTGGGAATGGAACTTTAGGTAGGGGGACTTGGCTATCGCGCAAAAACGAAGAGAACTTTAAGGTCATTGTGGGTGGTGTGATTAGAAACATAGAAGGGAGCATTGACTATGGTGCGTAGGATTTTGGACTTCAGGGATTGAATGGGATAAAGGTTTGAATGTGTGGCTGTCCCATATAGTTCGATTCCGTAAGTCCAAATAGGGGCTAATAGAGTACAGTTGTGTTTGTTATTTAATGTAAGATTCGAACGTTTGTCTAGAAGTGATTTTTAGTATTTTGTATCTGTTATTCAGTACAGTTCTTTTTAGTCGAGTATGGGGATTCCAGTTTAGTCGTTTTCGAGATTGATACCAAAGTACTAACTTTTGTGACGGTAAGGAAAGGAAATATGGTGGAAATATATAGGAGTAAGGTAGGGGTACTAACTAACAGTAATGTTTAATAATACTAATGGGTCGATAAGACGAAGGGGAATGAACGGGTTTGTTAGGTTTGGAAATCATGCTGATTGAAGAAAATTTCCAAAGTATAGGGAAGTGAGTTGTTCTAAGGATGGCATCTTGTAGGGATGTTAGGATAACTATAATGGGGGTCGATGAAGGAGAGAAATAGTCTGGTTTGTATGAACAAACAAAATATGGCTAACACTGTATAATATAAGAAGTGACACTGACAGCCTGGACTTTACATTTAAAAATGGTAGAGTATGGTAGAGTGGTAAAGGGTAATGACACGTAGTGACTGGCAAGTGACCTCAGTTGTATGAACTGTGTTGTATATCTATCTCCCGTCGCTGTATTTATGTAGTTTTCCCCAATCTAGTTCGAGAGAGTGGTCCTGTCATTTTGCCTCTCTTTCTCTGCTACGGATCCTCTCTTTGGATCGTATTACAATAACGATGGCCTTAGGTGGAAGCTATAGTAGCTGCGGGTGTTAATAAGATCATATCCAGGGTTGCAGAACTACGTAAAATGATTTTTTTTTTTCGAAAAATGTTTCTAATAAAAGTGATAGCTTTTTTTAGTTATGCAGTTAGCATTCCAAGCTTAGAGGAAAACGTTGTAGCCGTTTTCTTGAAAATTTCAAACATCTCAAAAATTTATTCTCTAGGGTCGCATTTCCATTAGATTGATTTTCTTCAAATTTGTAATTCTATCAATGCTTTCAATGTATGCTACTGTTTCTCCTAGAATCCCCAAAAATAATTTTCCAAGAGAATGTTTTAAATGAAAATTAATAGGTATATGTCTAAATAGTTTTGGGAAGTTTAAAGAAATACGTTTGCTGCAATTTTTGAGAAAATGTCGAAAATAAATATAATAATAAACTATTCAGGAAAGACGCATTTCCGATTAATGGATTTTGTTTGAAATCTACGTGTTTGATGCGTATAGTAAGTAACTAAACGGAATACCCAGTTTCAGCTTCCTACAACATTTTTCGTTTTGAGATATTTTGTTTGACACATATATCATACAAACCGTTAAGCTAAAAATATTTTTATCGTACTCAGAGGTGGCCTCCTTCAAAACATATATTTTCGTGCGGAAACTCAATTTTGAAAATATCACAGGAACGTAATACTTTTTCTCTTAGTAGGAGAAAGTGAATAATTATATCCAAACTTTCTAAAAAGCTCTAATTTTTTAATAAGTTTGAAAGTAAAACAAAATTAATGAAATTCCGTGAAACACGTATTTCATTTAATCTTTATATAATTAAAGTTGAAGTGACATATATATGTCGTTCTGAAATAGCATTAAGACTGAGCCATTCAATGGAATTTCATTAGCTCTGGTATATTCCCCAATTACAGTGATGTAATACACGAATTTATTTCATCTAAACAGCATATATAGTTTTCGAAAATATTAATAAATAATTGCAAAAATCTACTTAATGTTCTCTGCGACAAGATTATGAAGAAATAAGTCACAGACGTGTTTTCACCTTCTCTTTTACTCCTACTAACAGGAAGTACTGCGATCAAATTTTCACTGGGAAATCATGTTCTGAGGTACCCCTGAAAGTATGATATTTTATAAATGGATGTGTATGTGTGTGTTCGTCTGTCTGTCTATGTGGTCAGCGTAACTCAAAAATTGGGAACATCGCAGAAAGCTGAAATTTAGTATTTCGCTTAGGTGCTAGCAGGGGACACGATAATAAGGTTTCGGTCAAAAACTGGTCGATCTAATCTAGTCGATTAGCCACACACCATCTTAGTGAGGATATTTTTCAATTTTTCGCCATTTTCTTGAAAACGATGCTGACGATTAACTTTAAACTTATTATAGCGACTAATTATAAAAAGAGCAACAACCTTTATTTGTAACATATGTTTTGATTTTGTGATTATATACAGGTACTGATGAAGATATAATTGAACTGATGAATTATGAAATATAATTGAAACGTTTATCTTTAACTAGAATTTTTTTCATTGACTAATACCCGAAAATCTATAGACATATTCAAATTATATTTCTAGTACATACATATTCCGGTTTTTTTTTTTTAACATTTTTATTGATTTTTACAACTGCAATAAGTAAAACAGATGACATATGAATGAAGTGTGCATTGGCTGAAGGCCGTAGACACATATGACCTGATCTAAAAGAACGACTGACTGCCAACGCACGTAAAACGACTCTTCTTTAAGACAGTTGATTACATAATCAGATGATCGCGAGGCCATTGACGCTTCAGACGTCGTGATGGGTTAGAGGGGAGAGTTGTGGTTGAGAGCGTTTGGATTAGAGGATTTGAATGAAAGGTTAGTTGGGAATGTATCGGGATTCGGCTATCGCAAAAACGAAAGGAATGTTAGGGTCGTTCTGGATGGTGTGATTACAAACATAGAAACGAGCACTGACTATAGTGCGTTGGATTTTGGACTGTAGGGATTGAATGCGATAAAGGTTTGAATGTCTGGCCCATATGGTTCGATTCCGTAAGTCCAAATACAGGATAATAGAGAATAATAATTGTCGTTTGTTATATAATGTAAGTTTCGAACGTTTGTCTAGATGTTTTTTTAGTATTTTGTATGTATCTGTTATTCAGTTCAGTTCTTTTTGGTTGAGTATGAGGATTCCAGGTTAGTCGCTTTCGAGATTGATACGAAGGTCACGAACTTTTGTGACGGTAGGTAAGGAAATATTGTGAAATATATAACCAAAAGAAATATTGAAGTAAGAACTTTATAGTTTTATATAAAAAGTGAGAATTTATATTAATAAAGCGATACAAGAGCGGACAAACTTGCAGGCAAACCGAGAACACTGTTGAACTTCATTACTCTTCTTGAGCCGGTTTACAACTCTTGCTAGACTGGTTTATGACTATTCTATAATTACTAAGTAGTTCTTTGTGCCACTACAATGTTGAAAAAATGTTCTTTTTCTTCTTTCTGAAACTACGTGGGATTATATCTAATCCGTCATTGAGGGGGGCAACTTTAACGAGCTCTCTTTGTCCTACGTGTTAGGTCATGCAAGAAAAGTCAGCAATGAGAAAACGGAAGAATGGCCCCGGGAAGAGCTAAGAGGAAGTTTTATCTGCAAAAATGAAAGTATCTCGTTTTTATCACTTGTTTAGAGTTTGAACGGCTAAGTAATTTGTTTTCTTGAGGAGGCATGTGATACTACTGGCGGCTTGTTACAAGTCACTGGTTCTAGGCAATACTTTCCTACAACTGACAAAATAAATATAATAAATAAAGATCGCTTTTCTTGTTCTCTAGCAGTTGGGTTATTGAAGGGTTTATTAGACGATTTGTAATAGAATAGAGAAAAACAATGTCCCAACGTCTCACAGTCCCAACCAAAAGGATCTAATGAGAAGTCGCCCCCCCCCCCCCCACGTTAACTGACGTTTACTATTGGCTCAGAACATACATAATTGCAAGTCTGAAACTCGTAAGTAACCCCAGAGGGTGTGAGAGACGCTTCCGTATAGGTGCTTACCGGTTGGCGGAATTTTACTCTTGCCATACCTCGCAATGGCAGAGGATGAAGTGGTAGCTCTTCCTTAGTAAAACCTCCCAGCCAGATCCTCTACCAGATGTGCATCCTGAATCTACAGTGCCTAGTCTATAGATTCATCATATCTCTTAAAGCTACACGGATCTGGTTAAGCAGATCTACCGAAAACTGTTGCATGGATCTGCTAATGATTTTCTCTTCTCCACTGAGACTCCTAATGGCTGCGAACCCAAGTAAAAGCTGATTCCTAACTGCCCCCGTTTCCGGAAAGGTACCGGCACCATAAAAATTCTATTGAACCGGGAAGCCTATGCCACAGTTTTCCTTACAGTTGCCTAAAACTAATTCTCTTATGCCAGAAATACACAACTGACAGAAAGCATTTTCGAAACCCTAAAAAAATAGCCAAGTTTTAAATTTAAATGACAGCTAGACATGAAAATTTCAAATGGAAGCTTAAGGTCAACCTTCCAGCCTTCCTTTACCTTATTTTAAAACCCTACTTGATTGACAGATATTTTTGAGTGCAAGCATAGAGGAACATTCCTCTCTCCTTTCAATAATGCATATGCCGGAGTGTCGCTAGGCAGCATTCTAGTTTCCACCCTTTATAAAGTATACACTACAAATATTCTTCTTAACGATGCAAATGACACAGCTATTTTATCCAGTAACTATGATCCATTGATAGTTTATAGAAACCTGCAGACACACCTCAACTCCTTAAAAAAATGGTTCAAAAATTAGGCCATCAAACTCAATGAGACCAAATCTCAAAACAACACCTTTACCTTTACCCATCGTCACAATTCCTCTTCCCCCCAGTCTAATACAACCTAATTCCTCTACCAATAGTCAACTGTCTCCGCTATCTTTGGCATCACATGGACAAAAGACTTAGGTGGAATCCTCAAACACGGTTTAAAAGGACAGAACTCGACGGACGTTTTCGATTTCTTAAAAGAACAATAGATCTAAACTCTCCGTGGACAGCAAAAGACTATTTTACATTACTATATTGAAATCAATCAGTATGGTTCAATCAGACGCTCAAATCTCCAAAGAATCCAATCCATACAGTCCAAAATTCTGTGCTCCATAGTTAATGCTCGCTTTTATGTCTCTACTAAACCATATACAGATCTTAATATTCATTTCTCTTCTAAATTGTTCAAAACCGTTATAGAAAATTTCACTTTAACTTAGATTCACCACTTCCAGACAACCCTCCTAGACGAGTTAAAAGACAGTGGCCTTGCAATCTTCTCTTTGACACGAAAGTGATTCCATTCTGAGTGTTTTGTTTATATTTACTGTGATCTTTGTTACTTGTAGCGCGCTTTTGCGTTCATTTCGCCAAATTAAAAAAAAAATAAAATAAAAATAGGCAGCTTTTGAAGTTATGTAACAAAAAATAAAAATTAAAAAAATGTAATCGATACTTACCTCTGGGATTTGCCGTGAACTCTTGATATACTTTGAAATATTTCTTTTCCCTTAAGGCTCCTTCTATTATCAAATTAAGAGTGTTTTTTTGACTCCTTTGTGAAGGTGCATTTCCCTGCATTTTGTTTGCTTACTTTATTCTTTTCATTTAACGGACACAATCTATTTATTCCCACGAAGTTTCTTATTACTTTTATTGATTATTAAACACAAAAAATTATTTTCACATGTTCTTCAAATGTACTGACTCCGAATTACCTAGATACGTTTTATAATGTTTTGCAAATTAATTTCAGGAACATTAAAGCGGGCAGTTTATTGCCACCAATTTAAATGTCGTGAAATAATTTGCGCCTAATAAGTTTATTTAAGCGTGACGGCAAACGCCGTCACAAGGAGATGTATTTTACAATAACTTACAATTTTATAATTGAAAGTTTAAATTTGCATATGTTATTTCCATATAATAATGTTTGTTATAATCATATGTTTTACTTGCTTTTACTACTGGTTTATAAACCAAAACAATCTAAAAAAGTTAAACAGAACTTTATGGTCAAACTATTATTGTTAATTATTTCACTTGCATACTTTTAGGAATCTACTGGACCGCTCAACACAATAGCGCATATTCATTTTAAAGATGAAACTATCTTTGTACTTTAGAAAATACTGGATTATTTGATAATCTGCAATGTTGAAGGGCTTGAAGTAAATCTCAGTGAAACCAAATCTCAAAACAACACCTTTACCCATCGTCGCAATTCCGTCGCGGAGTGTATCAACTGAATTTGCTCTGTGCAAGTCTATGTTATTACACTGTTTGACAAAAACATTCTGATTTGGGCGATGACCACAAGAAGAAGCAGGCTATCGTGGAAAATATCTTTGATGCTTTCCAGCTCTGCGGAAACAACTACAACAACTGTTAAATATGAAAACTCTGGAAGCCAATGAGTACACAGGGGGTAACAAATTATAACTTTAATTTATTTCCAAAACAACGTGTATTACACATACATAAAACCTAAACAACAACAACTCCTCGCTTGAACCTTCAAAAACTGTTATCTGGCTAGGTTATTTCTCCCAATATTCTCCCACCTTAACGTTTGGAGAATTCTAAACGTTAATTAATAAATCCGAATAACAAAACAATGAAATGTAAATTAACTTAAAAAACGCTGAGGAACTTTAATAGTTCTGCCACGGGAGGACTTCCTTTTCACCTCAGGAATCTTCTGTTCGGCGATGTCTTGAGATTGATACACCAAGTCACTTGATACTTCTAATAAATAAAGTCTCTGTACTGGCCTGACAAGTTCACCTCTTTCCATTCTAAGCTTGGCAACTCTGATCACCCCATCTCTCCCAGGTAATAGCTCTAAAACCAGCCCCAAAGGCCAACTCCATCTTTTCCT
>JAAEAF010006150.1:0-59832 GCA_011037195.1 Triatoma infestans | reverse complement strand
TTAAGTGAACCTTGACTATCTGTTCACTTGCAGACTGAAATCTATACAAGCCGCCCGCCAAATCTCCAAGCCGCCCCCCCCACTATTCCCAAGAGGTTCTTGCGCTTACTGTTTAAAACCACCCCATATATAAACAGTTACTCTATTTTAACCACTATTGTTAAACAAAATTTTAACCAGTTTTAGAAGAGTTTTCGACAGATGCTAATTAAATCAATGTTTATTTGATTTAGAAAATCTTTTAATAGTTTAATTAGATTAGATGAAATACAATAATTTCAAAACATACTTAAACTTTCTATATATACATAAAACTGTATTATGTACAGTTTGAGGGAAGTCGCCGCAACAAAACGTTGCTTAGGGTCTTGCGCTTCCTAGAGCTGGCTGCAATTTTTCTATAAAACAAACGTTTAAGAATTTTTTAAGTTGGCATTGCCATAAAAAAGTGATTTGTATGCCACAGATCTGTCTCAACCAAGAAAGTTTAAAACGGCAGTTTAGATTTAGAAAATACGTAGAAATAGAAAAATGTAATCGATAAGTTTGTATGTGTGTGTAGTTAATATTCCAAGTTTAAAAAATCTGGTGTGAAACACTCACACAACTTTCTCTTACTCCAGTTATCAAAATTATAATTGACAAATTTTATAGTTTGTGTACCAAATTTATAGGAATTTGTCGAAACGACACGGACGAAACTGAAAAAAAAAACTATGCAGTAAAAGCGCACTTCCGGTTTGCTTGATTTTCTTCACACCCGGAATTTTGGCCCCCAACTATTTTCTTCTAATTAATTTCATTTGCTGATAAGTTGTTATTAACCAAGTTATGATACCACTTTAGAGGGAAGCTGCACCCCTACCCCTCTCCACAATTGCCCTTAAATGAATTTTTCCAGAGAAATCTTTTATGTAAAAGTTGTAGATCTTTGTATGTTTAGGTTACATGTGTAGTTTCAAGAAAAAATCGTCGGGGCCATTTTTGAGAAAGTCGCGAAAAAGTGAAAAAATCATTTAGTAAAGTGTTAAAAACAAAAGCACTTCCGGCTATCCGATTTTCCTCAAATTCGGAATTCAACAACATATTTAATTCTAATTAACATTATTTAAATGAGCGGATTGTGTAATAAACTGAAATAGCACTTTAGAGGTTAACCTAACCCCACCGCCTCCTTCAGATAATGCCCCCGTAATGAATCTTCCGAGAAATGTCAAACTGAAAGTTGTAGTTGGAGTATATTGCTATCCAAGTTTAAAGAAAATCCTTGGAGCCATTTTTGAGAAAAACGCAAAAACGTAAAAAAGTCAACTAATAAAGTGGTACTTTCGGTTGAGGAATTTTGACAGATAACGCACAGTCAGATTGCATGGTGATACCTAAACGGAATATTAAGTTTCAGTTTTCTACGGTTTTTCGTTTTTGAGCTATGCTGTTCACATACACACACACGCACACACACACACCGACCATTTGCTAAAAACCACTTTTTTGGACTCAGGGGACCTCAAAACGGATATTTCCGGTTAAAACTGGATATCGAAAATTTCACACGATTACAATACTTCCTCTTACTAGGGAGTAAGAGAAAAGTAAAAATCTCGTTGTAGCCGTTTTAAGAAGAAGAACTCAACAAAAATTAAAAAAAAAAAAAAAATTGTGGTTGTGACAAACAACTCACACAACTTCTTTACTCCAGTTCTCAAAATTATAATTAACAAATTTTATAGTTAGTATACGAAATTTAATGAAATTCGTTGGTTTTTTTTTTTTAAGGTGAAAATGTTAAATAAATCCGCACTTCCGGTTTACACTTCCACCATGAAATTCGGAATTTTGTGTAGAGGGTAGAATTGTATAATCAAACTAAGATAGTTGAGTGTATCAACTAAATTTGCTCTGTGCAAGTGTATGTTATCACACCGTTTGAAAAAAAAAAAAACTTCCTGATGATGGGACGAACGCGGAGAAAACCGGTCGAAGTAACCACAAAAAAAAAAAAAGAAGCAGGCTATCACGGAAAATATCCCTGAAATTAAGATAGCGATTTAGAGGAAAATATAATCCCTGGCCGTCCATCAAAAGCCTGTGTTTACCAGGAGAAATGTTTCAAATAAAAGTTGTAGCACTTTATAAGTGTAGTATCACATAAATAGCATCAGAGACATTTTCCGTGGTAGCCTGGCTTCATTTTGTGGTCATCGACCGGTTTTGGACGTTCGCCCATCTTTCAGGATGCGTTTTTCAGACAGTATGACAACACAGACTTGCACAAAGCAAATTTAGTTTACACATTCGTTATTATATTTTTGAGTTTTTTCCGTATTCTACCGGCAGTTCTTTCTTGTCGGTCTGTGTTAGTGTGCGTTTGTTGTTTGTGTATGTCTTTTATTATGTTTGCGGCGATATGGCGAGCGTGTTCCTGTTCACTGTGTGGTAGTAAAGTTATCGCAAGTTCTGTGTCAACGGCAAGTTGTTCAATGTTCTTGGTATGGTTTGTGCTCTTGAGATTATATTTGAGTCACTTGTCTAGAAGTTCGGTTTCGGTTGGTGTAAACGTAATGTTTGTGAGGTTTACAGTACGTGGGTGGAATGCGTTGGGTTTGTTGTTTTTGGTTTTTTTGTATGGGGTGTCTGCGATTTTGGAGGTTGTCGCGTTGTTTACTTTAGTGTTTGTATTTACGGGTCCATTCGTTTAGTAAGTTGTAATTTATTGGGGTTTGTAGTAAAGAGGGTTGTATAAACTGAATTTGCTCTGTGCAAGTCTGTGATATCACACTGTCTGACAAACGCATCCTGAAGATGGGCGAACACCCGAAACCGGTCGATGACCACAAAATGAAGCAGGCTACCATGGAAAATGTCTATGATGCTTTCCAGCTCTGCGGAACCAATCACCACAACTCACATAAATAGTTTTATGAAAATCTTTGGAACCGTTTTTGAGAAAATAGCAGAAAACTGAAACATACTTTTCAGTAAAAACACATTTCAGGCCAATTGATTTTCTTTAAACTCACAATTTCAACAACATATTTAATTCTAATTAATATTATTTAGATGAAATAATTGTGTAGTAAATTGAAATAGCACTTTAGAGGAAACCCCCAACTCTCCCCAAAAAATGCCCTTAAATATATTTTCCCAGAGGAATTTTTCAAAAAAAATCGTGAAATCGTGTGTAGTTAATATACCAATTTTGAAGAAAATCGTAAAAAACTGAAAAAAAAAAAATCTGGTGTGAAACACTCACACAACTTTCTCTTACTCCAGTACTCAAAATTATAATTGACAAATTTTATAGTTAGTGTACCAAATTTAATGAAATTCGTCGAAAAGTGAAAACACTGTCCAGTAAAACTGTCCGGTTTACTAATTTCCTTGAAACTCGGAATTTGGGTCATATATTAATTTCTAGTTATTTCAATTTGGATGACAGAATTGTATAATCAACTGTGATAGCATTTTAAAGAAAAACATAACCCCCCTCCCCAAAAAGTCCCCTTAAATGAATTTATCAGGGGAAAAGTTTCAAATAAAAGTTGTAGCTCTTTATATGTATAGTTAACAACGCTGGTTTAAAGAAAATCGTTGGAGCCATTTTCGAGAAAATACCAGAAAACTGAAAATTATATTTCAGTAAAAACGCACTTCCGGTTATCTATTTTTTTTCAAACTCGGAATTTCAACAACATATTTAATTCTAATTAACATTATTTAGATGACAGAATTGTCTAATATACTGAAACAGCAGTTAAGATGAAACCTAAACCCACCCCTCCCCCAGAAGTGCCCTTAAATGAATTTTCCTGGAGAAATGTTTCAAATAAAAGTTGTAGCTCTTTGTATGTGTAGTTGATATAACAAGTTTAAAGAAAATCTTCGGAGCCATTTTTGAGAAAATTGCAAAAACGTAAAAAAAACAACTAGTAAAGTGGTACTTCCGGTTGAGGAATATTGACACCATAACGCACCGTCAGATCCCATGGTGATACCTAAACGTAATATCAAGTTTGAACTTTCTACGATTTTTCGTTTTTGAGCTATGCTGTTCACATACATACACACACACAGACACACACACACACACACACACACACATACAGACCATTCGCTAAAACCACTTTTTTGGACTCAGTAGGACCTCAAAACGATATTTCCGGTGCAAAACTCGATATCGAAAATTTGTGACGACTATTGACAATTACTTCCTCTTACTAGGAGTAAGAGAAAGTAAAAAAAATCAGTAATGTGGTACTTCCGGTTGAAGAATTTTGACAGGTAAAACGTACTGTTGGATCCTATGGTGATACCTAAACGGAGCATCGAGTTTCAACTTTCCACGGTTTTTATTTTTGACCTATGCTGTTCACACAAACATACCCACGTAGACCATTTTCTAAAAACCATATTTATTTTTTTTGGACTCAAGGGACCTCAAAACTTGTATTTCCGGTGAAAATTCGATATCGAAAATTTGACACGATTACAATACTTCCTCTTACTTGGAGTAAAGAAAGTAAAAATGAAGATATGTGAGTTATTTAATGTTAACGAACGATTTCAATTACTACATTCAACAACTCCCGATAGTATTCAGTGATTGGGACCAAAACTACAGTTTATATCCAACTATGATAGAACATTATTTAACGTTTACAGTTTTTTATTGCAAAGCTAAATCATGCATCATATAACAAGGTAAAATGTTAACAAGCATCGAAACATTTTCGAAATCGAAGTCGGAAGCCACATGGTAATATTTCCTCCGCCCATTCGAAAACAGATATGTTATATATTTAATAGAAGTAATTAATAGAACTGTATTTATTTTTGTCATTTAAGTTTTTGTCTAATTTATAATTAATTTCTAGTTTAAATATAGTCTGTACATTATCATTTCTTCAAGCGAATTCCTTTAACAAGTTACACAGTTAACAAAGGATTGTATTGAAATGAAATGTTTACAGATTATACTAAATAATTTAAGCAATTCAATTGACAATATGAAAAATTTTGAAATCTGCTTATTAATATGTCTGTCACAGCATGCAATCATCACTTGGAATCTCTAGATCATGACACTTAGATATAACAGTTAAATTTATGGATAGTTTTTGATGAAATGTGAAAGCGTTATTAAAAAAAATAAAATGTATTTTTGAATTCTTGGTTTTGTTCCTATGTATGAGATGATTTAGTTAATTAAGGAGCTAGGGATTGCCAACCGGTTTTTTTATATTAAACAAGAATACTTTCTTTACATTTTTAACTCTTGGTCCTTATTACTGCCGCTTACTTATTAGTAAGGGGAAGTTTTTACGATCGTGTCATCATCAGTAATACATGTTTTGTGGTTTAGAAAAAGTGGTTAAGTGTTTTTGGGAAATTGATTTGTAGTGTCTGTGTATATATATATAATATAATATATATATATATATAATAATATCTATACGTACGTGTATTGTCAGCATAACTCTAAAAAATCTGGTTTGAAACACTTCACACAACTGTCTCTTACTCCAATTCTCAAAATTATAATTGACAAATTTTATAGTTTGTGTGCCAAATTTTAATGAAATTCGTCGAAAAACTGTCAAGTAAAAGCGCACTTCCGGTTTAATAATTTTTCTTGAAATTTGGAATTTCGGCCATCCAATTTATTTCTAATTAATTTTGTTTTGGATGATAGAATTGTATAATCAACTATGATAGCACTTAAGAGAAAAAACATAACCCCCACCCATTCTTCAAAAGTGCCCTTAAATGAATTTTCCCAGAGAAATGTTTTAAATAAAAGTTGTAGATCTTTATATGTTCAGTTTATATACGAAGTTTCAAGAAAATCGTTGGAGATATTTTTGAGAAAAACGCGAAAAAAAATCATTTAGTAAAGTGGTAATGTAAACGCACTTCCGGTTATCAGATTTTTTTTGAAACTTGGAATTTCAACAACATATTTAATTCTAATAACTTATTTAGATGATAGAATTGTCTAATAAACTGAAATAGCACTTTAGATGAAAACCTAACCCCCACCCCTCCCCTAAAAGTGCCCTTAAATGAATTTTCGCGGAGAAATGTTTCAAATAATACTTGTAGCTGTCAGTATATGTAGTTGATATAACAAGTTTGAAGAAAATCGTTGAAGCCATTTTTGAGAAAATTGCAAAAACGTAAAAAAAAAATCTACTTGTAAAGTGGTACTTCCGGTTGAGGAATTTTGACAGATGACACACTGTCGGATCCCATGGTGATACCGAAACGGAATATCAACTTTGAACTTTCTACGATTTTTCGTTTCTGAGCTATGCTGTTCACATACATACATACATACACACACACACAGACAACACACAGAGACCATTTGCTAAAAACCACTTTTTTGGACTCAGGGGATCTCAAAACGGATATTTCCGGTGAAAACTCGATATCGAAAATTTTACACGATTACAAATACTTCCTGTTTACTAGGAGTAAGAGAAAGTAAAAATGGAAAATTTCAGAAAGCTGAAACTTCGTATTTCGTTAACGGTACTACGAGGAAACGCGACACTAAAGTTTTGGTTAAATTCTGTCGACCGGATGTACCACTTTATTGAATAGATTATCCAGTTTTTTGAGGGGGGGTGGTGGTTATTTCCTCGAAAACAGCTCCAACCATTTCCTTTAAACTTAGTATACAAACTAATCATCAAAAGAGTTACAACTTTTATTTGAACCATTGTTCCACAAAAATTCATTTAAGAAGTGTTCCTGGATGACGTTAGAGACATTCCTTACCATTTCAATATATTACACAATTCTATCGTCTATATAATATTACTAAGAATTTAATGTGTAGTCAAAATTCCAAGTTTTAAAAAAAAAGAAAGTCGGTTTGCAAGAAATACGAATTTTATATTTTATTTCGGACGTACATAAATACATTTTTAGTTAAATGTTAAATATGTAACTGAGTAATACATATCTGTATAAATAATAAATAAGAAATCATATCCATGTAAATTACAGTAAGAAGAAGTCAGATTGTGGCTCACCAGAGTTTTTTTTTTTTTTTTAAGCAGACACAGGTCGTCAAATGTCCTTTATTTTAATTATCTATGATCAAATGAATATCATACGTATATATAAAAATCGTTCTAATACACAGATTGTTGTAGATTTAACTGTGTCTTGATTGGAACTTACAGTGAATAATTATAATAATGAAATCCAAACTGGTTGCCACTAAGTCGTTTTATGTGTTTTATTTTATTTTATTTTTTTCTTAAGTTAGATCTGTATATTTATTTATTATACAGACCAATTCTTTTAATAAAAAATGTATTATTATTTATTTTTTTTTTTTTAATAAAAAATGTAAACGAAACAAATAAATTTGGTCTGGAGCCGTTTTAGAGAAAATAGCAGAAAACTGAAAAATACTTTTCAGTAAAAAACCCACTTCCCGGTCATTTGATTCTCTTCAAATTCGGAATTTCAACAACATATTTAATTCTAATTAATATTATTTAGATAATAGAATTGTATATAATAAACTAAAATAGCACTTTAGAGATGAACCATTTATTAAAGCTACTTTTTGGGAGTTCTGGGAACCTCAAAATGTTATTTCCGGTGAAAAAACGCGATAGTCGCAAAAATTTAACACGATTACAATAGTTCTCAATCGAATTTCAACTGAAAATCGAAATGCTTACTAAGGAATAGAGAAAGTAAAAAGTGAAAATTACGACGTAATGTCACAAAAAAATCTAAAACAAATATTTATCTAAAGTCATGTGAGTGTTTCACACCAGATTTTTTCGTTATAAATTGTTAAAAAAAAAACAACAAATAAATCAAGCAGTTGTCAATGAAACTTCAAATAGAAAATGTTCATCAAAGGTCATTGTGCTATTAATTTAGTTAGGATGATAATAAACCATGTAATAATTGTAACTAACTCCTCAATAAAATCACAGTTTCATTTTGTATCTCACAGTGATAAAACCAAAAATTAGTCATAATTAAATAATGATCCATAAAAGATTTTCGGTAATATTATAGGGCTCGTATCTCTGTAAGAACTACTACGCCAGCGCTATCTGGTTGTTAAACTGATCAAACTTACAATGAATTAAAAAAAAATTAAATATTTCAATTTTTTTGTTTTCAATCATATTTTATTTTATTATATTAATGTTTACTGAAGTATGGTAAATACATTTATTGTTTTAATTTTTTAAAAGTAGCCTAATAAATTATACATCAAATTTAGTAATATTTCTTAATATGGCTTTAGCAAGCCAATAACCCCCCCCGACAAGACATCAGTGCGCATGTCTCCTTAAATGTCTCTCAAATATTTCTATGGGTACACCAGATGGATAAATGCAATTTTCGGAGGGGAACTTCTTAAAGTGAGAAGTTTCTCCCGCAAATAACAAAGAAAAAATAATCTAGTATTAAACACTCATACGAGATTTTACAGCGATTAGCGAAATTGTAAGAGATAAACTTATAATATATTTTAATGTTGTGACTTCCAGTTTTACATGGCTATTAATATTGTTTAATTTTGATAGAAATTAATAATTTTTATTATCTGTGAAGGATCTGTTCATTGTTTAGTAGGTCAACTACATAATAAGTTGGAGTGTTTGGGCCCAGAACCCATGGGTAAGGTTTCCTAGCATCTTCCAGGTGGAAATTCACGCCATTGGAAGGTGCGTTCAGATGAACCTTGACAGAGGTTATCGGAATCAGAAGACAGTTATCCTATCCGATAGTCAGGCGGCCATTAAAGCACTGAGTTCTCACGTTATCAGTTCTAAAATGGTAAGCTTAATGACCTAGGTAGAAGAAATAAAGTTACCCTATATTGGGTGCCGGGACATGTCGGCGTGGAAGGTAATGAGGTAGCCGACAACCTGGCAAAAGAAGGCGCTAAATCTCCTCTCATTGGGCCGGATCCCTTTTGTGGAGTCAGTGACCAAGTACTCTTAGAAGAAATCAAGAAGGAGGAGGTGGTGAAAAGAAGCTCGTCTCTGGAACACCATCCCGGGACTGACGCAGGCCAAGGTCTGTCTGGGTGGTTATAACCAGGAAAGGTCGAAAGCTGCATCAGTCTGAGTAAGAAAGGATCCGTATTCTTATGGGATTCCTTACGGGGCATTGCAGACTCAGGGGACACCTGAGGAAGCTTGGCCTAGAAGATGATGGCACATGCAGATTCAGTGGGAAGATGGAGGAAACTCCGATCACAGATTGTGATGCCGTCATTCAAAGAAGATTTAATAGTCTGGGCCGTTACCAGATTGTGGAGGGGGAAATACCCACCTTGGAACCTTCCAGGATTTTGGGATTTCTTAGGGAGCTCAACCTGGATTGGGGGTTGCTGAGTACATGAGATAGCTCATCTTTCGGACAAGAGTGGGTACAATGGATCAAACATGGTGCAGTACAGACCCTCAAAAAAAATCATACCTTTATTATTATCTATTAAACAATTATTAAAACTATTAAGATTGGTAAAATTATTTTTGTAACTATAAAAAATATATAAAAAAAATGTTATTGATCAAAAAATAAACGCAATATAGGTTAATATTAATTGATCATGATGATAATTTAACAGATCTGAAGATGGCCAGGTCTGTGGCTGAAATGTAATAAAAAATATAAGAAGGAGGACTCTTGTTGGCTGTAACTATATCAACCTAGATCTTCGTGTGATAAGAATTTATTATTGATAGTAGTGTATCAAATTTTACTAAAGTACGTCCACCATTGGTTAAACAAGTGACTAAACACCCAAGTGACTACAGGCAACCCCAACCAAAAGTCCTCAGGACCTGTCCTACTAAGGGACAGGAGATACGCGAAACTCCCTGCTAATTCCGTGTATAAACTGTTTAGATTGAAGGCTACCTGCGGTCCCCCCAGCATTTCACCAAGACGTCTCGGCTCCAAATCAAATCGTTTGTCACGAAACTTCTCGTGACGACAAGGGCTGATTCAGCACCACAAAAATGGTAATGATGATCCATCCCTAGACAACTGATCCGCTCTTCATTGCCCCTCTCATCTCCCGCATGTACGGTATCCAATAGAGACGCACCTTACCCCTCCGAGCCAAAGCATTAAGCCTTCTCCTACATTCTCGCACTAGTTTCGAGCTCCACTATGGCTTGCTTAAAGCCCTCAGTGCGGCCTGGCTATCAGAGAAAATCAGCGATGATGGTAGGTCCCCAGCGGAAGGATCTGAAAGGAAAAGGACAGAAAGTTCTAGACTGAGTAGCCTGGACAGATTTCTTTAGCAAAGATCATTCCCATACAGACATGGAAGGAAGTACATAATAACAGTTGAAATTAACAAAGAAAATTACCATTAACGGCTGGAAACAAAAAAAATAAATGAAGCAACAAGCGGCCAGACTAGAAAGAGGCAGAACTAAGAAGGAAAATACAAATGTTATCAAAAAATTGGGAGTCGCAACGCCAGGAACTCTAAAAGAAGAAGGAAGGTTATTAGAACTAGAAGAAGCATTGATCGAAGTAAAATGAGGTTTTGATTAGACCTCTCAGAAACCACAATTAACACCGGGTGTATTAATTAGGATTACGGTAATGTATTGCAAATTGCAACACAGTCAGTACCTGACAGCAATATAGGTCATTGGAAATAGAGGAAGTCAGATGGTGCTCTGTGATGCGTTCTGTAAACTGATGTTTATGCATCCCTCTTATTTAATATAAAATGAAGATAAGCAATGGTGAGGTAAGATCTCCGGTTAAAGGGATTTATTTTTCGTTTTATTGTAAAGTAAAAATAACTAGTTTCAAAAACGAATTAAACAAGAAAATAATTAAATTTATGTTTGTATATACAAAAGTAATAAATAAAAAATATGGAATGAAGCACTCAGATGACTTTCTCTTAATGCAGATTACATAGTTCTAATTAACTAAAGGCCGCAATCGAAAGAATGACAAGATCTGGTAATGAATATTGGGACACAGGGCACCGAAGTTGGGAAAAGTTTAAAAACGCAAGAAGGCTTTATATATCGGGTCAAGGAACTCAGAGCCCTGTTAGGTATGAGCATGCTCTTCCACAATTGCTTCTTGGTAATTCCAATTGGATTTTTAGACGGCTCTCCTCATGTAGAACACAGCTGGTCGAAGAGATAATTAAAGATGTGACTTCGCCTTTGATCATGAAAGCTATCGCAATGGAAACCATTCAGTTTTGGTACCCTCCCTCGGAATGGACTCACAGATGGTTCGGCCGCTACTGCTTCGTGTAATACGGGAGCTGGTATTTACTGTCATGCATTTCAGCTTTCCCATACCCGTTGGCAGGCTGGCTTCCAATTTTGATGGGGAGGTGACTGCGATTAAGCTTGCTATCGTCGAGGCAGTTGCCAAGGAACCCTGGAGGACCAAGATTTTTTTGTTTATATGAAAACAAGAATTAGTTGGCTTCTCGACCAATTCAAGGTAAAAAAACAAAAACCAAAAAAGTAATTTTGTAATTGTTTTTTAATAATTAACAAGTTCGACGTTTCGACAAACTTTGTTTGCCTTCTTCAGGAACAATACAAAAATAAAGAGAAAAATTATAACATAAAACACAAACAAAAAACAAAATAATAGGTGCGATTACAGTAGGACTGCTAAGTCTGTAATATATTTTTCTCTTTATTTTTGTATTGTTCCTGAAGAAGTCAAACAAAGTTTGTCGAAACGTCGAACTCATTAATTATTAAAAAACAATTACAAAATTTATTTTTTGGTATTTTGTTTTTTACCTTGAATTGGTCGAGAAGCCAACTAATTCTTGTTTCCATATTACAACTAACGGCCAACAAAAAAATCTTCTGATTGTTTTGTTTGTTGACTCCTAGGGAGCAATGCTAACCATCGCTAACCTTGGGCATCAGTGGCGATGAAACTGTAGAATGTTGCAAGGACCTAGCCGACAGTCTCATCTCATTTAGTGTTGCAGTGGATCCCGGAGCCACTGCGATATACCTGGCAATGAGTCGGCGGACCCGCGGACACACTAGCCAAAGCAAGCAGCAATATGCAATAGCCTAATAAAAGGATTTCACTGCACAACCGCAAAAAAAGAGTGGCCACAGAGTTCTTCCGGGTAATGCTGGATGAATATATGCGGCCGATGTTCAGAGGGCAAATGATGGACTCCATTGTGCGACCCCCAAACTCGACTGCCTAGTGGCCTTGCCTAGGAAGTGCGCTGTAGCATGCTTCAGATTGGCCACTGGACATGACTACTTGAATAAAACACTTACATAGAATTGGTGTGGTTGACTCGGCCATTTGCTCAATGTGCCGGATGGCAGAAATGGATGCGGACTACTTACTTACTTAATGTGCGGCGTTGCAGGACGTGAGAAGTGGCCTACAAGAATCGTCTCTGAAGAACCAAGCCACACTGTACTGGGCTGCGAGGAGTCGAATGGCCGAGAAGGCCAACGACGAGGGCGTTGAATAAAAAAAAAAAAAAAATTAAATAATTCTCGTATATATATATATATATATAATATTCTTACTAGATGATTAGTAGCATAACCTCCGTCATCCCTAAGGATACCCCTTAATATTTCTTAGAAATAGATTTCAAACAAAAGTGTTAGGCAGGTCCCTATTACATTCACAATTACCAAATTTTAATGAAACCTGTCGATATTTTTATGGAGAAAAATCACAGAAAAATGAAATGGAAAAAAAAAACCTGTTCAATAAAGTTGCACTATCTGTGAACAAAGTCTCATCAAGCTTGGAATTTTTGGCATCACATTTTATTGTAATTAAAATTATGTAAATAATATAAATTAATTTTTAAATAAACACATAACCTTCTCTAAAAAAAAAACCTCTCTCTTGAACAAATTTTTCCCCTGAAAAATGTTAGAAAATAAACGTTTTTTAGGTCTTTCAGTAAAGTATTATTTCCGGTTCAACTTTTAAATTTTCTACCACAATCACACAATTTTTTAAAATTTCTTTTTTTTTTTTTTTTTCAGACTTAGAAGACGTCAAAAATCTGTATTTCCGGTGAAAACATCTATATAAAAAATTTGGCACTTACCAAACAGTTAAATAAAACGAAAGTTGCACTAATAGATAACGCTAAAACATTGAAACAAACCTAATTAATATTTGAAATTGAACGCTATAAATTTCGCAGAAATTTGTTATACTTAAAATGTGATAAGTTCCATTACTGGGAAATTGAAGGAAATTGTTATAATAATTTTTCTATGAAAATCCCCCCAAAAAAAACTTAATTATATAAAGACGTACTTCCCCGTTTAACAGATTTATCTTAAAATTTTGGAATTCTATCAATAGCTTCTAATGTATATCTAATATTATGTAAATGGCAGAACCTGTACTAAAGTGGTATATTAAAGGAAAGCTTTAAAATTAAGTTTTCCGTAGAATATGTTACAAATAAAAGTAACAAGATTTTTTTTATATATCTATCTATAAAATATAGATAAGTATATAAAATTTGAATTTTGAAGTAAATCGTTTAAGTATTGTTTTCAATAAAATTGTGAAAAAAAAAACTGAAAGAAGTGGGGGGGGAAAAAAAACATTCGATAAAAAAATGTATAAATTTTTGCGGTCGATGGATATTGTTCGCAAATTCTAGTCAGATGCCGGTGATAATAGTTTGAGCTTCTTTATGATTTATCGTTTTTTTGAAATATTTTATTCATACATACACACACACACACACTCACACAGAGATATAGACCATTCCTTAAAAAAAAAAAAATAAATAACATTTGTTTTGTATACTTAAGACCTTAGAACAAAAATTAAATTTGAAAAATTATTGACAATATTGCAAATACATGCTCTTTTATCAGGAGTAAAAGAAATACAAAATTATTGGAAAGTTGGATTTCGCCAACGTGAAGTTAATAAATTTAAGAAAAACTTATATTAACGCCAATCTATAAATTATTAGCCACAGAAATATTTTTTTATAATAATTATTATTTGTTTTTTTTTTTTAAATGTCTATCTACGAATTCTTTTTTTTTTAAAAAAAAAACAAACCAGTGTTATATCAGTACATTATGGAATTATTCATTCTAAAGTTATTAAAATCTAGTAAATTTTTTAAATAAATATAAAAAAAAATGTTTTACTTACACACGAAGATTAAAAAACAAACAAACAAACAAACAAACAAAAAAAAAAACAATCTTAAAAGAATTTTAAATTAACAACTGATACAGTAAACCACAATTACAAAAAAAACTTATTGCCAAATTTCGAGTGAAGCAAAATTTTGATGACGTTGGTTGAATTATTTTAGATTATAAGAAGGGGGTGAAACTTTTTGGAATAAAATAAATGTTAGAGTTACAGTGAGAAGAGGGCGGTAATTGAAGTTGTAAAGAGCGCTTGCGTCTAGTTAACCAATAGTAAAGTTCTATTTTAAAACTGGCAGGGGTTGCCACGAGGGTGTGGTGATTGGGTGAGAATCTCATATCGACACGGTACTACTCCCCTAAACCCATTCCAACCCATGTATCCTAAACCATAGCAGCCATTATGAACGGTTTAATATTATAAAATATACAGATAAACCAAGTGAAAAACTAGATTACGTTTATACCAAATCCTCTAACCATTAAATATTGACAACCAGTGGGTTCAATTACTAACACCATAATCTTCATCACAGGTGTCCGACCTCTATCATATATTCTCCACACTTACACGTCTTTCTCCCACTGAAGTCAATAATAAATGATTTACACTCAAAGTTTAGTTATCCTAACAAAAATTGATGGCAGTCAAGAATAAAGTGCCTCCATCAAATCCGAATAATATTCGAAATTAATTTCACAATTTCTAAAATACTTTTTGAAAATAAATTATTTCAGAACAAATATTTCAAATTTTTGAGAACATTTACTCCTCGCGGTAGTAATGCTGCAATTAAAGCCATCGATGCTTATCAAGTTAATTTTAAGTTGGTTTTTCATCGAGATGGGCAAATCTATTAAGCTGACTGGTCTGGGTGCCAGTGAGGAAGGGGAGAGACATTATTATTATTATTATCAGTAGGTGGCCGAAAGCACACGGGACCTAAACCAATCTTATCCTCCCACAATTAAAACAAAAAAGCTACTCCTAAGAAGCCTTCCCCCACAATCCACCGGTCTGATTGCAGTATTTTAAGATACCTTTAATCTTCAACTTCACCAAGCATTCCCTTGAGATTGTTAGCCTCCCAAATGTGTGAAACGGGGATACTGACCTAGATGGTACACAGGTTCTCTGATTCCATCGTCACAATTCTGATATTAGGCGTCCTGCCTAATTTGTTGGCTACCCAAACGCGGCCAGTTCAATATATACCTGGTACCAGGTTCTTCAATTGTATTGAAATGTTATTGGTGTGCTGTGTTGTGTAGTGTTTGGTGTAGTGGTGGTAGCTTGTGGCGTGAGCGGTTTGGAAAGGGCTTGTGTTTGTCTGTTTTAAGAGAGAAAAGTAATAAGAATAATTAAGAAAACACTGGTAGATTAAATTAAATACATTCTTTAAAGATATTTAAATGCTATTCAATAACACGGCAATATGTTTATTAATTTACTGAAATTAGTTGGAATAAACTCCTATGTTTTAACTTAAACTGGCACAGTCCTGATGTGTTCTGGTGAATCTATAGCTCAGACTATTCATGTTTGAAAGCAGAATGCAGACTGTCTTGAAGGAATGTCCTCTCTTACAAAACAGTTGGCCAAGTGGCATTGTATTAATTTAACGGATTCTTGTGCCTTTGTCTCATTATACCAATGACCTTAAATTAAAATACCTGGCTCTTTTCACTGCCACTAAGATACATTTAAAATAATAACAAAATTCTATTTTTCAAACTATAAAATATTGTAAACTATTTTTCGAAACTATCGTTTTCTTTCATTTCTTTCTTCCACTACAGTATCCTACTCAAAGAGAGAAAATACTTCAATTCCTTCTATCTTATACCTTTCATAAATCGTTTAGCCTCTCCAGTGCTTCTCCAATTCCCTTTAAATGTCCGGAATCTTTCTGCGGTGTTCGCAGCAAATCAGGGGGGGCCAAAGGCAAACGATAGAATTGATTGTGGGACACCCTTGCAGAAACTTACGGCAGACCTGTTCAAACAAGAAAGTTTGGCCTTAAAAGTTATATAGGTAATGGCCTATGCGAGATTCCTTTTTTATCTGCGGCACTTCTCAGGCGGCCTTGGGACCTACTTATTTATGTGCACCGACTTGCGTATACGGTGGCGCAATGTGTATAAATTTACAAGGAAATTTAGTAGAGAAATAAAATGAATTTATATCATTATTTTTGTTTCTTCCTTGTTAGGTCTCGAAACTTATCATCCTATCCTCGTAATAGAAATAACATTGTAAGTCGTGTCAACGTTTAACATCAGATTTTTCTTTCTTACACAAACGATCTTGAAAAAAATGTATTTCCAGTCAATTTGGAAAATTTGTAAGGTTGCAATACTTTCTCTTATCAGTCTGAGAAAAATAAAAAATGTTAATTGTAATTTGAGAAATGAAGTAAGATATAGTCAAGTTTTTCAATCAGATTTTTAAAATTGTATTTATATTCTGAATTAAGCAAATACTACTAAACAAAGTATCAACGTGGGAATAGTATTATCTGCCTTTCTGATCTAGAAAACCTGTGCATCCTTGGAACAAGTGATGTACCGCTTTAACAGTAAAGGAAAGCTTCATTGATTTAGAGAATATATATATATATATATATACATATACGAGATGTGTTAGACACGATATATTAATTACCGCAGTAGATTGTTTGATATTATCTGTTTGAGTACCATCCTAAAATACCGTGTCACGCAATATGATACCTTCTCCTGATAGTTCAGCCAGGTGTCCAATTCCCTTATTTTTAATAATTCCTCGGTATTAATATAATTATTAATAGAGTTTGATTGTAATAATAAATAATAGTCTTATTAAAAAAAAAAAAAAAAATTAATAAATCTAAAGTGAAACACTCATATGACTTTTTCTCAATAAAGTTTAAACAGATATAGTGAGAAATTTTTACTTTCTCTCACTCCTGTGAGAGGAAGTATTGTAATCGTGTCAAATTTTCAATATCGAGTTTTCACCGGAAATATCCGTTTTGAGGTCCCCTGAGTCCAAAAAAGTGGTTTTTAGCAAATGGTCTGTGTGTGTGTGTATGTGAACAGCATAGCTCAAAAACGAAAAAGCCGTAGAAAGTTGAAACTTGATATTCCGTTTAGTATCACCATGGATCGACAGTGGGTCATCTGTCAAAATTCCTCAACCGGAAGTACCACTTTACTAATTGTTTTTTTTTTACTTTTTGCGTTTTTCTCAAAAATGGCTCCGACGATTTTCTTCAAACTTGTGTATCAACTATATACAAAGAGCTACAACTTTTATTTGAAACATTTCTCCGGGAAAATTCATTTAAGGGGCATTTCTAAAGGAGGGATGGGGTTAGGTTTTCATCTAAAGTGCTATTTCAAGTTTATTAGAGAATTCTGCCATCTTAAATAATGTTAATTAGAATTAAATATGTTGTTGAAATTCCGAGTTTCAAAAAAAAAAAAAAAAAAATCTGATAACCGGAAGTGCGTTTACACTTTACTAAATGATTTTTTTTTCACTTTTTCGCGATTTTCTCAAAAATGGCTCCCGATTTTCTTGAAACTACCTATATAAACTAAACATGCAAAGATCTACATCTTTTATTAAAAACATTTCTCTGGGCAAATTCATTTAAGGGCACTTTTAGGGGAGGGATGGGGTTACAGCTTTATCTAAATTGCTATCATAGTTGATGATACAATTCTAATCATCCAAACAAAATTAATTAGAAATAAATAGATGGCTAAAATTCCGAGTTTGAAGAAAATTAGTAAACCGGAAGTGCGCTTTTACTGAACAGTTTTTCAGTTTTTGACGAATTTCGATAAATTTGGTACACAAACTATAAAATTTGTCAATTATAATTTTGAGAGTTAGAGTAAGAAAAAGTTGTGTGAGTGTTTCACACCAGATTTTTTTCTTTGTTTTATTTAATTTGGTTAATTTTTTTTTTTTTTTTTACTTTTAAGTTTATATATTGTATGTCAAAACAAACCAGACTCCCTGTAATAAAATGGGACTAGACGTCCTGCATATGTTAAACAAGTGACTAGACACCCAAGTGTGTCCAGTCACTTACCCCAACCAAAGTCCTCAGACCTGTCCTACTAAGGGACAGGAGGTAATCCGAAACTCCCTGCTTGATTCCTTTTATAAATCTCTTAGCTTGGAGGCAACCCAGCATTTCTCACAGACTCTCGTCTCCCAAAATCTAATCTGTTTATCATGAAACCTCTTAGTGATGGGCAAGGGCTGGTTCAGGACCACAAAATGGTAATGATGATCCCTTCTTAGCCAATTGATCCGCTCTCTCATTGCCCTCTATTCCCGCATGTCCGGGTATCCGATAGAGACGCACCTTACCCCTCCGAGCCAAAGCATTAAGCCTTCTCCTACATTCTCGCACTAGTTTCGAGCTCCACCATAGCTTGCTCAAAACCCTCAGTGCGTGACTATCAGAGAAAATCAGCGATGATGGTAAGTCCCCAGCGGAAGGATCTGAAAGGAAAAGGACAGAAAGTTCTAGACTGAGTAGCCTGGACAGATTTCTTTACCAAAGATCATTCCCATACAGACATGGAAGGAAGTACATAATAACCGTTGAAATTAACGAAGAAAATTACCATTAACGGCTGGAAACAAAAAAATAAATGAAGCAGCAAGCGGCCAGACAAGAAAGAGGCAGAACTAAGAAGGAAAATACAAATTTTATTATCAAAAAATTGGGAGTCCTGGAAGTAAAATGAGGTTTTGATTAGACCTCTCAGAAACCACAATTAACATCGACTGTATTAATTAGGATTATGATAATGTATTGCAATTGCAACACAATGCAGTACCTGACAGCAATATAGGTCACTGGAAATAGAGGAAGTCTGATGGTGCTCTGTGATGCGTTCTGTAAACTGATGTTTATGCATTTATTTAATACAAAATGAAGATAAGCAATTGTGAGGTAAGATCTCCGGTTAAAGGGATTTCTTTTTCGTTTAATTGTAAAGTGAAAATAACTAATTTCAGAAACTAAAAAATTAAACAAAGAAAATAAATAAATTTATGTATATATATACGAAAGTAATAAATAAAAAATATGGTGTGAAACACTCACACGACTTTCTCTTAATGCAATTTACATATCCAATAGAGACGCATCCGAGCCAAGGCGTTAAGCCTTCTCCTACATTTTCCTACTAGTTTCGAGCTCCACCATGGGGCTTGCTCAAAGCCCTCAATGCGGCCTATCAGAGAATATCCGCACCTCTTAAATCTCTTCCTGCCCACTCTCCTGCATTCAATAATACCCACCACCTCGTACTGGAAAACAGTGGTCAAACCACCCAAGGCCACCGAACTCCCTATATCCAACATCCGCAACCATGCTCCCGCTCCTGCCTAGAGCCATCTGAATAACAGCAAATAATACCGTTACCCGCAATATATAAATTTATTGGAATTTTCTCGAAAATCGTCAATACGATTTTCTTTAAACTTGGAATGCTTGCCACATGAATAGAAACATATCCCTTTTATTTGAAACATTTTTCGGCAAAAAATGGATTTTGGAGGTCTGCCAGTTAGATAAAATTTTAATTGAAGATACGGTGATTAATTGATTCTAATTATGCTATTACTGACTGATGCCACGTTATCTGGGTTATCTTGGTAGCCCAGTGGTGAGCTCTCATCCTAACACGAACAATATTGCCGGACCATCTTAACAGCATAAAATATACATAGAGCGTGCAGAGGTAGTTAGTTGGTTTGAGAAACCACTGCTTGGTTTTAGAGAACACACATGCAATCTTTAGTTCATTAACACAGCACACTCACAAAGTACATTTATCAGATAACCAGGATCCGTTGCAAACATTGATTCCCAGGGGAGCCACAGTAGATCTTTTAGTGGCAATCGCTTTAGGTTTATAAACATTACTTCTGCACATTCCCGAGAAGCCGCCTTTGGTAAGCGCTATGGGAAGCTGGAATACAATTATCTGTGATTGCAGTGATTCAAAGATTTTATGAAGGAAACAAATGTTCTGTTAAAATAGGTGTCTGCACGGCAGACATCCAAGGCGAGATGGCGAGTAGCGGGAAAAATACAAAAATGAATAATAATGTCAAACCAATGAAAAAGAGACTTACCTTTGGTGACGTTGAGTGATGAATCGAAGAAGGGCGGACTGAAAAAGGAAGAGGTGGCGTAAGTGTCTGTGTGTGTGTGGTGTGCGTGTGGGTGGCGACGAAGGATCTCAGGTGAGCTGAAAGGGATTGGAATACTCCTTTAGAAGCGGATAACGCTGTTGTTGAAGCGGTGGGTGATTGCGAGTTCACTACGACGCAGGTGGTATAGCCTGGTGAAGGTAATGGCGCGGAGAGATGATTGTACTACTCACTGATGAATTAATATTAATTACAAGGCGAAATATAAGGCGACGAGAAATATAAAGGGCTAATTCTCAATACAACACTCACTACAGAAGCAGAAGCGGTAAACGAAGTTTTGTTGGCGAGAGATAGAAGGTAAGTAAGTCAGAGCACACGGCGTTGGCCGGATGTGCAAGCGGAAGAAGTGGGGAAACTAAGGGGCACAGGATTGCTGCACAATATTAGAAGAAAAACTAAAGGGAAGCGGACGGCGTGGGTAGACAGTTCTGAGAAGGCACATGCACGCACGTGCGGCCGCGCGCGTGAGCGGGAATAGGAAACAGCTAGACGAACTGACAGACGCACAATAGGTTTACAAACTTCCGAAGCCTTCAGCATTACCAAAGGTTTATTGCAAGGATGCTGCATGTCTCCCACTCTATTCAAGATATACCTATATGTGGCTTTAAAAGAATGTAGAAGAAAATGCCATCAAATGGGTTTAAAAGTGAGAGATAACTTTTATGTGAGCAGCCTGCTATTTGCGGATGACCAGGTAGTAGTGGCGCAGGATGTGGAGGATGCGGATTATATGCTGAGAAAACTAAGCAAAGAATACCAGGACTGGGGCCTCGATATCAATCTCAGCAAAACTGAACATCTCACTGAAGACCAGGACAAGATAGAGCTCGGCCCTAATCAACTAAAGATAACACGCAGCTTCAAGTATCTGCGATCCATAGTCGAAAATGGAGGTGGTTCGAGATTAGAGGTGGACAGAAGAATAAGGGATGGGAAAAGAGTAATAGGACTGCTCAATACGGTGCTCTGGAGTAAAAATATTTCAGTGAGCACTAAGCGTCTTCTATACAGCACCGTTTTTTTAAAGTATAGTTTTGTACGGTGCAGAAACCTGGACCCTTAATAAATATGAAAGAAGAAGAATGTTAGCCACCGAAATGGACTACTGGAGAAGATCTTTAGGGAAATCCTGAAAAGATAGATTAAGGAACGTGGATATTCCGAAATGAGCTACAGCTAAATGACAATATCCTCCAGGCAATAGTATTGAAACTACTGAAATGGTTTGGACACTTATTTAGGATGGAAGATGATCGAATACCGAAGGCAGTGAAATAGAAGGTAGAAGGCAAAGAGGGAGACCCAGAACAAAGTGGGAGGAAGGAGTTAAATAGGCTAAGACCGAATACGGTCTAACAGAATCGGATGCTTATGACAGAGAGAAATCGAGAAACCAGCTTGAGTCGAAAGGAAAACTACGTAACGTTGTTTTCAAAATATAAAACCTTCAAAAATAAAACTTCTGCACATTTAATGTTTATGCTATAAATACTCTCTCGTTCGCTTCTTTCTTTCTGAATTCCTTGTAACTTTCTCTTAATGATCATGTCAAATTTGGGAACTTTAGTTTTTACCGGAAATACATGATTTGAGTTCTTCTGAATTTTAGAAGAACTCAAACACTTTTCTCAGAAAAGTGATTTTTCAGAAAATGGTTAGCGTGTAGAAGTGTGGTCAGCATAACTGAAAAGAATAAAATCTGGTGTGAAACACTCACACAACTTTCTCTTACTCCTGTTCTCAAAATTATAATTGAAAAAGGTTATAGTTTGTGTACCAAATATAACGAAATTCGTCGAAAACTGACAAACTGTTCAGTAAAAGCGAACTTCCGGCCTTATAATTTTGCTTAAAACTTGGAATTTTGGCCATCTATTTATTTCTAATTAATTTTTGTTTGGATGATAGAATTGTATAATCAACTATGATAGCATTTTAGAGGAAAAACTAACCCCACCCCTCTTCAAAAAGTGCCCTTAAATGAATTTTCCCAAGAAATGTTTTAAATAAAAGTTGTAGATCTTTGCATGTTTAGTTATATACAAAGTTTCAAGAAAATCGTCGGAGCCATTTTTGAGAAAATCGCGAAAAAGTGAAAAAAAAATCATTTAGTAAAGTGTAAAGTAAACGCACTTCCGGTTATCCGATTTTTTTCAAACTCGGAATTTCAACAACATATTTAATTCTAATTAACATTATTTAAATGACGAATTGTGTAATAAACTGAAATAGCACTTTAGAGGTTAACCTAACCCCCCCCCAAAAGTGCCCTTAAATGAATTTTCCCAGAGAAATGTTTCAAATAAAAGTTGTAGCGCCTTGTATATGTAGTTGATGTGTCAAGTTTAAAGAAAATCGTTGGAGCCATTTTTGAGCAAAACGCAAAAAAGTAAAAAAAACAACTAGTAAAGTGGTACACCGGCAGATCGCATGGTGATACCTAAACGGAATATCAAGTTTCAGCTTTCTACAGTTTTTCGTTTTTGAGCTATGCTCTTCACATACTCACACATACAGAGACACACACGCACACACACCATTTGCTAAAAACCACTTTTTTGGACTCAGGGGACCTCAAAATGGATATTTCCGGTGAAAACTCGATATCGAAAATTTGACACGATTACAATACTTCCTCTTACTTATGAGTAAGAGAAAGTAAAAAACGAAAATTCGTAGAGAGTTTAAAAAACTTGATATTTCGTTTAGGTTACTACCAGGAGACAACGGTAATAAAGTATACCAAAAACGATCGACCACAACTAGCAGTTTGCTGAATAGATTTTCTTAATTTTTTGCGATTTCCTTGAAACTTCAACGAATTTCTTTAAACTTGATGTTTCAACCGAGAGTTACAAATTTTATTTCAATAATTTTCCTGGGAAAATTCATTTTAGAGCTTTTCAGAGCTAGTGGTGAGGTTAGGTTTTCCTCTAAAGTGACTTTTTAATATATCTATCATACGATTCTATCACCTGACATGATATTAATAAGCATTTCATGTATAAATTTTACACCAGATTTTTTTTTCTTTTTTATCATATCTCAAAACATATATTTTTCGTGAAAGCTCAATATTGAAAATTTGACACGATCATTCTCTCACAGCAATAAGAGAAAGTAAAACCTCTTATTACATGGTAACCAACTTTTTCTAGATTTGTAGAACTGAATATGTGTTGTTTAGTGCTGCAACCTATCATCTGTTCTTTGAAGCTTAGGAGCTTATTTGTCCACAAAAAAAAAAAACACGTGATAATGTTAATATAAAAAAACAATTAACATTTTTAAGTATAAAAATAAAATCTTTGAAACTATTTTCAAGTAAATCCGGAAAATCCCAGTAAAACTTTGTTTCCGATATCGAGGATTCACCGGATATATCCGTTTTTAAGGTCCCCTTCAGTCGCCCCCTCCCCAAAAAGTGGTTTTCAGCAAATTAGCCTGTATGTGTGGGACATACCATATCTCAAAAATGAAAAATCGCAGAAATTTCAAACTTGATATTACCCATTTAGGTATCCACTATGGAATCCGGACAGTACGTTATCTGTAAAAATTCCACAACCGGAAGAACCTTCTTTTTTTTTATTGTCTGTGTGGAGGGAGCAAGCCCTATGCTATCGAATGCTCTTCTTGGCCTGTATATCTGCCCCAAAGTTCGGGCCCTCCTACAGTGTTCTCTCGTTACAGACAATACAAAGCAACCCGGGACCGCCGCATTGCTAACCCAGCGCGCTACCACTGAACTAATCCCTTCCCTAGTACCAATTAACTGAATGTTGTTTTTTCTCACTATTTTTGCTATTTTGTCTAAAATGGCTCGAAACGATTTTCTTTAAACTTCGTATATAACAAGCTACAACTTCTTGCTTGAAATATTTCTCCGGGTAAAATTATTTAAGGGCACTTTTAGGAGAGGGAGAACTTTAGGGTTTAAATTAATAAACCTATTTATAATTTAATGTTGCATTAGTATCTGGTTATAGGTACAGACATACTTCCAGGACCTTATTATTAAGGTCTAACCAGTCAATGGGTTAGTACGATTTTACTGACTGTCCCAACAGTAAGTAAAACCGCACCTTCCACCGACACATTTAATGTAATGGCATGGACCGTTTTACGGTACCTGGCCACTTGGGGAAGCGTCTGTAGTAAAAATAGCTGCAGGCCCACTGTGGTATGCATGGCCACTAAACTTAAACTAAATTCTGCTTTGCCCAAAACGGGAGTGTATGCATTTAATTTGCATTATTCTTCATTCTATTATGAAATTAACTAATTTATTATTATATGAACTTCTAGTTTATATAAATTCACATAAGTCTTGATAAAAAACGAAAGGTTAGATTTAAGAAAAAAATAAATAATTTGAAACGATGCTTTATTTATACAGAAACTGTATTTGTGTTATTTTACTAGCGCACTCCAGTAAATGTGTTATTAAACTCCTGCATTGTAAAGCTTATTTACGACTATACGTCATAGTTAATTTGTGTGTGGCAAAAAAAGGAGTATTATTGCAATAATATAAATAAATAAAAAAAAAATTCTGGTGTGAAACACTCACATATCTTTGTTCACTGCAATTTACACAAGTTATAAAGGTTATAACACTAATTTTCTACATACTTTGAAATTTTGCCATCTAGCGGGGAGAAAACTAACTAATGACACATCTCAACTCCCAGTTTTCCGTATTAGCTCGCTATAATCATTTTTTTTTTTCACTTTCTCTTACTCCTAGTAAAAGAGGAAGTATTGTAATCGTGTGAAATTTACGATATCAAGTTTTCACCGGAAATACACGTTTTAAGGTCACCTGAATCCAAAAAAAAAAAAATCCAAAATCGTTGGAGCCATTTTTGAGAAAATTACGAAAAAGTGAAAAAAAATCGTTTAGAAAAGTAGTAAATTAAACGCACTTCCTGTCATCTTTTTTTTCCAAACTCGGAATTTCCACAACACATTTAATTCTACATTATATTAATTCCACAATACAATAATTCTATTACATTATACATTATTTAGATGACAGAAATTGTACAGTAAATTGAAATAGCACTTTTGAGGAGAACCTATCCCTACCCCCTCGCCCAATAGTGCCCTTAAATGAATTTTCCCAGAGAAATGTCAAATAAAAAGTGTAGATCTTTGTATGTGTAGCTGAATTTGCAAGTTTAAGAAAATCGTCAGAGCCATTTTTGAGAAAATTGCAAAAAAGTGAAAAAAAGCAATCAGTAATACTTCCGGTTGAGGTATTTTGATAGATAACCTACTGTCAGATCCCACGGTAAGAGAAAGTAAAAAATGATTTTTACAATATTTGAAATACATTTGTTTGTTTTTCCTAATGTTTTGATTTTGTACAAAATTTAGACAGTTTTAAATCTTCCCGGGAGTAAGAAATAAAAAAGTTAATTTAATTACATGTCTATTCAAACTTGACATGAATCCTGCCTTATTTAGGAGTTCTATCCTTTCTAAAATCCAAGATATTAGATTAGAATAGTCGAAAAAAAAAATTCTTTTCATTTTCAAGTTGGTTGAAAATGGATAGACAATTCACAACTGGTTCTTAAGGCGTGTATACGTGAAAAACATGTCAATAAAAATGCAAAAAAGATTAGGATGTTTCTGCGGAAATAAAACGCTCCCCTCCCATTATGAAACATTTTCATAGTTTTCAATACTTCATATAAAAAGAAAAAAAGAACAATTCTATTTACAACAAACAAGAATGTTTACTTTTATTTCTAAAATTGAAAATAAGAACAGTTACTTAATTCTTTAATTCTTTACACAGGGATATTTAGGCATTTACTTCGCATTGCAGTTTTCTCTTGGGAAGGATACTGTGTAGTGTGTACTGATATGATAGGTTATACTTCTATTTATCAATTGGGCTTCTTTGGTTAACAAGCAGAAGTAATTATGTTCACCACATTTCGTAAATTATCAACTCCTGGTACCAAAGTAAGTCCTAAATAAAAATTAAGTAAGTGTTGCAAAAAATAGCTTAGCCAAGTCTATCTATGCCCATATATCTAACTTCGCATGTCCTGTGTAATATAAATTTCTTTTATTATGGTAAAAAATGCGAGCACTAACCTTGTATTTTTGGAAATTAATGATTTGTCTAGTAAAAAATATGAAAATCATTTGTCAGAAATTAAAAAAATATTATAATTTGTTTAAAATTAATGTATCTTTTCATTTCTATTAAGAAAGAGGGCTTTTGAAGAAAAACTAACTAAACCTAAACTAAAAATAACTAATCTATTTAGTGACCTTTGATTAACCTTTTCTGAGACAAACTGTACATTCAAATGTCTCTTAAAGATCTTGTTGAATTGAGGAATATTACAGTTTTTAATCAGTTTCAAGGCTTCATCTAATTTCAAATTACCAAATCTAGAAAAATGTAAACCCATAAAAGAGGCCTAAGTTCATCGGATATTCATGAAATTGTTGAATTGATTTCGTAATCACCAATTTGAATCACTTCTCTATATTTATATTTTTGCAGATTGCAAAGAGATTTCAAAGCACACTTGTGATTGCAGAACATGATAATGACAAAATATTACCTATTACAAGAAATACAATTACAGCCGCTAACAAAATTGGCGGTGATGTATCTCTTTTAGTTGCTGGTGATAATTGTGCCAAGGTAAGATTTTAGATAGTACTTGAAAATGAAACCTCGAATACAGATTACAGATTAACTGTTTCTGTTTAAAGTACTACTTTTTTTTCTTTTTTTTGCTTTACATTCGTTATTAAATTCTATTACTTATTTTATTTTTGTATGCTGAAGTAATTTGATAGTGCCAGATTTTCGAGGTATCATAAATGTTTTTGAAACTCCTATTCGAAAATTATGTTTTTAGAAACTAGCCCCTGTCTGTGTGAACACCATAACTCAGTTTTCACTTTAATGTTGTAAAAGGAGGTATTGCAACCGTGTGAAATTTGCGAACTTTTCACTGGATGTACTTTTTTGAATGAAGTTTCTTGAGATATAGATGAGAGAGAGAGAGAGAATGAATAAGAGAACAAGACGAACAAACCTAAATTTTATATTCTAATTAGATATAACACCTAAAGGAAAATTACGATTAAAATCCGCTTTGGGTATCTTATGGAAGTAGGTTGTATGAACAGAATTAATTTTGCAATCAGTTTGAATACTAATATTTCTATACTCGATTTCTAAAGTTTCTTTTGTAATAAATAGAAATTCGTTGTAACTCTTCAAATAATTCATGGGAAAATAATAAATGTAAGGTTTTCAGTTTGCAAAATATAATTGTATTCTTTGTGGCTCATATTGTGTTAAAAATCGCATTAAAAAAGGGACTCCAAGTGATTAAATAAATCTTTGAGATAGAATAGAGTACATTTATCAACTATGATTGATGTAAGAAATAAAAGATAAAGACCTGCATTTCATAGTAACTATTGCAACATCGTTAGAGATAAGTGTGAATCTATTTGTTATCTTAATGTTCTCTAATAAAAATTAGACCAAACTTTAATTTATCATTAAGTTTTCTATTTTATTATTAATATTTAACTGAGAAATGAAGAAATTGAATTTATGGCTTATTATATCTCATCATTATTTAATTACTCTATAATGAGCCCTTTCGACTTGTGAAAGCGTCCTTCCTTAAATTTATAGGTTTTCTTCCTTGTTTTTTTTAATATACTTCATTGGCCGGAATTTGTGGAATAATTTGCGGAACGATCTTTTTTCAAGAAGACTTAAAAGAGGAAGAGCATTGCTCTCGTAAAACTCTCGGGGCTGAGGCAGGCTAGACATTTGTTGAAAAGATCTGAGGCTTGCACAGTTAGAGCAAAAAAAGACATCGTAAACTTGAAGGTTATCCTGAGGAAGCTGGGGGCCTAGTTCGCATGGCACCTGCAGATTCTATGAGGAGATGAAGAAGACTCTAATAAACCTCCTAAAGGACTTCGACGCTAACATTCAGAAATGGTTTAAAAACCCAGTATCGGTGGTGGATATGCATATCCTACAACTGTTCTATGATATGAAATTTTGAATGAAGTAGTTCTCGAAAGTTTACTTGAGACTTAGGGGAGTATCCTGAACCAGGCACCAATGGGGACACATTTGATCTTCAAGTCGCAGTACATCAATCCACCGAATAAAACCGGAATTTTCGTGAAAACTCGAGTTTCGAATATATTATATGATTAATACTCTCTTGTAAAGCAGTAAGAATTAATATTTACAGGGTTTAATTTGTATGACTAACGTCCCAAACCTTCTACTAGTTTTGAGTGTTAGACCCTTTCGATTATCTATATGTGGATTATATGTGTTTTTTGTTCGGAACATTTCATGGGTGTGGTAACTTCTCCCTTGAGCGAAAGAAATGCTGTGTTGTGTTCTTTGATTTGAAGCAAGCCTTTCGGCACTCAAAGTTATTCTGGAAGCTCAAGTGTATTTTCTCTTATTACCTATCATTGCTTTGTTCATCGATGCAGAATGGTACTTTCAGGTATCTCATTTCTTTCATCCAAAGGCACTTTCCTCCCAAGTTGTATTTTAAACCAACTATTGTAAAATGTAAACTGCTGATATCTGCCATTTTCCCTGTCTTCGTAGATAATACTGCACTCCCCTCTTGTGTGCGTGGTCCAGTAAACTGGATTTCTACAAGAACATGCAAAAGCATCAAAATCATAGAATTGGTTTAACTAATAATAATAAAGGTATATAATACTTTTGCCCAAAAGGTAGGCATTGCGCTAACTAATTGTTCGAAAATTAATTTCCCACTTTGCAATTTTGTTGCAATTTCAAAGAAAATTTATCGATTTTGTAAAATTTATAAATAAAAATACTATACCAATTTTTTTTTTTTTTAACAGGCCGTTGCCGAGGCAGGGAAACTTCCAGGTATATCCAAAGTACTTTCTGCAGATAACCCATGCTTCAAAGGATTTCTAGCGGAAAGCATTACTTCATTAGTAATTGCATGTCAGAATCAATTTAAATACTCTCATATAGTAGCTGGTGCCTCTGCCCAAGGAAAAGCGATACTTCCGAGGATTGCAGCGCTGTTAGATGTTTCTCCAGTGTCTGATATCATCGGTATCAATGGACCGGATACATTTGTTCGAACTATTTATGCAGGTAAAAACATTTGATATTTTTTTTTTCTCCAGTGCGTTAAAAGAAAGTATTATGATCATTTCAAATTTTCGAAAATGAGTTTTCACAACGTTTAAAGACCTTGGGGAATACGAAAAAATATTTTTCTAAAATGGTCTTTATGATGTTTGGTATGTTACTGTACGCTTGTATATGTGGGAGTGAACGAAATTGTGATATTAGCAGTAAGAGAAAGTCGTGTGGGTCTTTCATATCAGATTTCTTTTTTTAAAGCGGCACTGTGTATTCTTTTCCATTTCAGAAACTAGATTTTTTCTTATAAAAAATTACGATTTGAAAGTCTGAAGATAGATTTAGGGTAGCAATAATTATTTATTTAATTACTGAGAAAAAGGCCTTATCTATTACATATGTATATTAAACTGTTGACATGTGCATGTATTTAAAATGTTAAAACTTCAACGGTTACACACTTTAATTAGTTACTACAAAAAAAAAAAACTTTCTTTAAAGGTCTGAGCTACGATTTCAAATAATGTCTGGAGAGTAAAAGTGTTAAATATTTAATCTCGTATAAGTATGTGGTAAGCGTACTAAATTGAATTTTTTTTTTTTTTAAACAGGTAATGCTGTAATGACTTTAAAATGCAAGGATCCTGTTAAAGTCTTAACAGTAAGAGGAACATCATTCGCTCCAGCGGAAGGTGAAGGTAATGCTGCAACTGAAGAAGCACCAGCTGGAGATTATAAAGCACCTGGAACCACTTTTGTTTCTCAAGAAATCAAAAAAAGTGATAGACCAGAATTAACTGCTGCAAAAATTATCATCAGTGGAGGTATCATTTATTTTAATTGGAAGTACTTAACATTGCAAAGCTAATCTCAGATAGATAGATAGAATTTTATTTACAAGTTATTTACATATAACATATACAAACTTTGAAAACAGTAGTACAAATGCACATAGCATTACACCCTCCAGTGAGCTTAACTGTAGACTAAGTTTAATTAATTACAATTATCTAGGAAAAAGAAAAGAAAAACCCAATGACATTAAGTGCTAATCTCAAAACTTCAGTGGAGTATATGAAGTTTTAATAATCTTATAAAAGAATTTAATTTATTTTTCAGGAAGAGGAATGAAATCCGGAGATAATTTCAAGCTTCTCTACAGCTTAGCAGATAAATTAGGTGCAGCTGTAGGAGCATCAAGAGCTGCCGTTGATGCAGGTTTTGTTTCCAATGATCTACAAATTGGACAAACTGGCAAAATTGTAGCACCGGTATAATATTTTATTAATAAAATTTTCAAGTTTTAAATGATGTTTTACATGCAAAAGTATACAAAAATTAAATCAACCCTAATTATTTTTAATTTTTTCAGGAGCTATACATTGCTATCGGAATATCTGGTGCTATACAGCATCTGGCAGGAATGAAAGATTCCAAAACTATAGTGGCCATAAACAAGGACCCAGAAGCACCTATATTTCAAGTTGCTGATTATGGTCTTGTGGAAGATCTGTTCAAAGCTGTGCCAGAACTTACAGAGAAAGTTTAATATAAATTACTTTCATGAATTTTTCTTCGAGAGTATTTAAAGTAAAAAATTATAAAATAAAAAACCTAATAGCTTCATAGGCAGGAATGAATTAATCTCTATGAAAACTTTAAAAAAAATTCAAACAGGTAGATATTCCAGATAGATATCTGGAAAAGTTCAAAAGAGCCCATGATAGAGATAATTCTCTAAAATATTGTAAAATATATTGAATAAAATTAATGGAGATTAAAATGTTCAATATATTGCTAGAACTGGCATATGACAGTACCTGCCATGTACATATAATTTAAGGAGAAATATATATTTTTTTAAAGGATTATTGATGTTTAATCGCCACATGTCAATGATAAATAGTATATATAATAATTTTAATAATAATATACTTTATTCCAAACTTACAAAAAAATTAAATATACCACTTGCCAATAATCAAAAGTATATATGGGTTGGATAAGCCGGAGGTTGATATGATCAGTTTTCAGTTTCAAAAGTAAACAAAGAATGAATTCAAGAAAAATTAAAATAAGATAAAAGAGATTAATAATAATACTATAATGTAATTAATGTAAAAAATATATTGTAAAAAATATTTAATTTCGTTATAAAAATATCAGAACATTGAGTGTGAACAATGATATAATTATACAAGAAGAAGAAGCAGAACAGATATATATCAAACATTATGAAGATAGACTGCAATATAACAACTCTTTTTATTACAATTAATTTATAAAAATTGAACTCTTGTACCAATTCATATCTATAGAACCATGCACAGCATACGTATTTAATTAACCCATTGCAGTTTGAAGAGATGAATTCAGTAAAAGTTTGTAGTGAAAGAGAACTCCCAGCTAGGTGGAGCAAGCGAAACTCGCTAATATAGGACATTCTGCAAGAAAGTGCACTATGATTGAACAGTGAGAAGAGTTCTATCTCTCGGTCAGCCCAGAGTGTAAAATTCAAAAAATAATATTTCCCCACTCATTTTAAATAGCCTTCGCAAATCGTTCAACGACATGTGCTTAGAAGGAAAATCCGCATCAAATGAAAACATCTTAACACTCAAGTCTAATTCTTTATAAAGCAGAAATCGTGAAGATAGTGCTGCACGCATCGCAGACTCATCTGTATACGCTAATCTGATATTCTCTAATAGAACCGACAATTGCCGTTTAAATTACATTAAATTATTAGCAGAGAATGCCAATTCGCGATTATATTTCTGCGCCAAAACAGCCCATTTCTGAAAGATCTGCATCTGATGATCTCCAAAACCAGTATCCTGGAGAGCCGGTGTGCAGGAAACTCCAGTACTTTAAAAACAGTATCTGTAGTGTAAACATAAAGTGAGAAATTAAACTAAATCAAGATATAGCATGTAGGTAGGTGTAATCGATGGCAGAGAAAATAACTTTTTGGTAAAAAATAACTTCTCCAGGGTCTCATACCGCTTGAATCCCCAAATCTGTGCTGTATAGCAGACAGTCGGTATGCATACCGAATTGAATAACTGATATTTATGGGAGAGATGAACCATGTTCTTTGAACCACTTCCAACCATACAGAGTTTAGGGCCAGCTTAGCTGAGGAAACCTTCTCCTTAATGTGGTGGGTGTCGAAGCTGAGGTGAGTCATCATAGTAACTCGCAGATATTTATATTTATTAACGACCTCAATTTCTTGGTAACCATATCACCATTTTTTTCCCCCGACAATCTACCTCCTTTCCTGAAAACCATTTGTGACTTTTTTAAATTAACTTCAGGACCCCAGTGATGACAATAATTTTTAAGAATGTTGGCATTCCTTTGCAACTGCAAAGGATTCTCGTCCAGGATAACAATGACATCGGTATACATTATAATCTTAACAACTGTATCCGCCACTCGTAGTAATAATTTTAATATATCAACTAATTGTTCAGGAAAAATTTCAGATATTATAAAAAACTGTTAAAATGGTCAGGGTCCTGAGCAAGTGAAGACATTCAGTTATCAAAAATTGCCATCAGAGTGCATTACATATTCAATACTAACCATTCGTGTAGTGCCAAAGCCAAAGAGGTATTAGTATAATCTCATAAATTAACAAAAGAAAAAAACCTTGTTAAGTCTTAGAATCGGCTGAGTTCAAGAATCTGTCCTCCTTAGCCTTCTTCCTTTTCTTCCAATTAACCGATTATAGGCAATCGTCTATTTTCAGACATTTAGATAACAAAAAAATAATAGTTTTCGTTTCTAACTTTCAAGAACTCTGTCTAACCATGATCACACATGTTAGGTCATCTTTATTCAGGAAGAACAGCGAATTAATATTTCGTAAACTGAGGATAAGTATCAGAATGACCTATGAATAGCATACTTTTCTCTAGCTTTCAGAACAGTTATCAAAACAAGCTCACACATGTTAGGTTCGTTAATAATGGAAGAACGTTGAATTTAATTTTCCAAAGTGAGAATTCGTATGCGGAATTGCATATTTTTCTTTTTAGCTTTGAAAACATGGGTCATACACATTAGTTTGTTTTAATTTTGGAACAGCAGTGTATTAAAAATTCAGAATCGTGAGAATTAGTATATAACTAGCCAGTGAAATCGCATTTTTTGTTTCTAGCTATATTGAACTCAGTCTCCAGGACTGGCTATTTGGGCGATCACATATATTATATTAGTTTGTTTGAATGTTTAATTACATTTTCAAATTTCGATTTTTTAATTAGTTGACCTGAATTTTTAAAACATGTATTAATATTTTGCGAAATGATTATTACTATATGGCTGAATTACTAAATTTTTGGTAAGTATTTTTTGGTTCTCGTTATCTAGAACTTTGACAAACTATGGAAGATTCTTCTCGACCGTTACTTATTTGAAGGAAAAGGATTGTGAGATTCGGTCTTTTTTAAAAAAATATGAAAACTTAAATTCTTGCCAACGTTTCGACAAATACATTATCTTTTTCAAGGCAAAACAAAATAAAAAAACTATTAAATAATCTTCAAAACATGTCAAACTTAAAAACGTATGTATAATTTTGAAAAATAAAGAGTTCAGAACACCTCAACAACCCATTCTCTTGAAAAAGACAATATATTTGTCGAAACGTTGGCAAGAATTTAAGTTTTCATATTTTTTTTAAAAAGACGGAATCTCACAATCCTTTTCTTTCACTTTGACAAACCTTAGTCATGGATATTATGTCTAGTCAGAAAATCAGTTTTTATAGACATTTAAAAAAATGTGAATTCAAGAAGCTTTCATTTTCGATCACGCATATTAGGATGCTTAGTTTTGGAGGAACGGTGGATATTATTAACATTACAGTGTAAGAATTAGTATCAGAGATATTTTGCGTGATAGCTTGCTTCTTTAGAAGAAGCATTATGCTTATAAAAGCATTATGGCTGATACAAAAGTGCGGTTTCACTGTTGATAAATATTAATTCTCAATTTGTGAAATATGAATTTATTGTTCTTCCAAAATTTATACGACCTAACATGTATGGTCTAAACTTTGGATTTGGTTGTCTGAATTTTAGAAAAACAGTGAATAAGATTTCAAAAAATGAGAATTAGTGTTTAACAGACCAGACAAATCTCATTTTTTGTTTTCAGCTTTCACGAACTCTTTCAATAGTAGACCATACATGTTAGGTCGTCTACGTTTTGAATGAACAATAAATTAACATTTCGCAAATCGGGAATTAATATTTATCAACAATGAACGCCAGCAATAATGCTTTAATGTACTCAGCCAAATCCAGATCTAGCTACTCTAGACCCAGATCTTAATCTAGCCTCTGAATTTTTAACCGTGTTGTATTTCCTAAGTAGAGAACTATTATCAGGCTGAATGGTGAAATCGCATATTTTATTCTAGCTTTCAAGAACACCGTCAAATGTAGATCATAAATATTAGGTAGTTTTAATTTTGGAACAGCAGTCAAACATTCTCAAAATAAGAATCGAATCGTATATATTTTAAACTTCGGAATTCAGATCAGGAATGCTTTGAGGCCTTTTGTACCAAGGTTCATTGCTCCATTAGCTTTAGAAGTGAAATGACCATGAAGAAGCTCATTGCAATATGGTCGAAACGTTAGTTTCTACACTGACGCTGGATTTTTCTGGAATGCTTTCGTTGCTTAGGACAGCGCAGTATCTGAAACATACTTTAGAATAATAATTATAAAAAATTAGAAATTGTGTTCTAGATTAGAAGAAAATTTGGTGGCTGAGATCTTATGGGATGCTTGCAGGTGGTAAATTAATTAATATATTGGCACCTCGATAACATAATACAATTTATTGGAATTTAAAGATAATTTTCTCCTTTACCTGAACGTTACTTCAATCAAATAGCGACTACTATGGCTGAGATCGTATGGGATGCTTGCAGGTGGTAAATTAATTAATTAATATATTGGCACCTCGATAACATAATACAATTTATTGGAATTTAAAGATAATTTTCTCCTTTACCTGAACGTTACTTCAATCAAATAGCGACTACTATGGCATAAATTTTAAAACCACAAACAAAATTACTTTCTTGGTAGGTGTTAGCAGCTGGTGGCCATTTTTATATCTACAAAATTAATTGTGGTATCTTGTACGTGCTGATTTTCTTGCGGTGAATTTTTATACTAACCTGATTTTCTTGCCTGATTATTATTAATTGTTATCAGTAATTCCTTTGTTTCTTTAATGTAATTAAATTACATTTTATATCATTTTAAATTTAATGTTTTTAATCATTAATAGAATTTTGAAGATTAATGGAATTCTTTCCTAGAATGTGACATTATTAATAAAATGCAGCTTTTTAGTTTAGAAAATGAATTTTTAGCGAAATCTAAGGGTGTTTTTATATTGGAAAAATAGAAATTAATGAATTAGAATTAACAAATGTAACGGTAGTATATAACGAGGAAATATTTAGAGGGTCCATTTAGAGAAATTTGGTTTGATTTGAAAAGCTATTTCCTATTAGTTTTTTAAATATAATGTGCTAATTGAGGTGAATTGTTTTTGTTGTTGTTGTTTGACTTATGTAAGCAAATGAGTTTACTGACTACATCTATGGTGGGTATTGGAATAGATTTCTGAATCCGCTATCTTGACGGAATTCATACAATTTATTGTATTACTTCATTCTTTCAATCTTTTGAATGAACTATTTTTAAAATTAGCTGTTTATCAGATGTTCCATTTGTTTCAATTACTTTTTTCACTTGCTTCGCTTCTGTCATAGGTCAATCAAAACTAAGTAACATACAACAAATACTAGATATTTATATTGAAACAAACTAATTTAAATTAAATTTAATTTGAAGTAATGTAGATGCTGCATGAAAATTCGGCGGCCACTATAATAAGGTAAAACATTAGAGATATCATTGTTGGGCAATGCTAAACAGATTTTTCTCCAAAAAGCAGAGGATTTTTTCTGGTTTGAATAATTATTTATTTCTTAAATAATGAGCTTATTTGATTGAAATATTCCAGTTTAACTTGAATTTAGCAATATCGTGTTCTTTAGATATAACATTTAAGTTTAAATAGTTGCTGAAATTCTGACGATTTCATGCAATAGACATGCACTGCTCTCAAATTACAAATGTTGAACCACAGCTACCAGGTAACGGTAATAAGGGTATGTTGAGTTGGTTCCACGGAAAATACCTCTGGTAATAAGGGTATCTTTATGGGACGTTTATAATTATTTAAAAAATTCTCTTATGGTAGGATTATTATCATGAGGCAAACAAATGAGTAATTATTAAGTTAATGAATGACTCATGACTCTTAAGTGTGTTAAGAAATGAGAGAGCGAAAGAGATTGGTAACATTAAGAGGTTACCATAAGGGAGTGGAGTTGTGTGAGAACTTGTATTTTTATGGCGATGTGTTTGTTTATTTCTTGGATTAAAAAATTGTATGTTCTGAAAAAAAGAAAGAATTCAACTGTGTGCCGGATCAGATTGTGTATATATTGTTTTGTATTTGCCTGACCATAATAATGATTAATAAAAACTATGTGTTTACGAATTACTGTACTATCCATTTGTACTATCCATCTCTTTTTGTGAGGTTAGTTAAAAGAAAGAAGAGAAGAAATTAATAGGCGTTATATATTTAACAAGTCTAAATTCGGGCATTTTAAGTAGCAATTATTGTTGTAATAATTTGAAATATAGAAAAGTTCTTTAGGGGTGGCAAATGTTGATTACTACACAGGAGGTCATAACCCTGATGATGGCTCCTTGATTATAATACATTTTCATACATATCTTTCTGGCTAACATTGCCAATTTTACGAAATTAGTAGAAAATCTATTCTTACATACATTTTCAACTCTATCTTTGGAGCCAAAACTAACATATTCTAGCATAACATGGACCCCAATACTCACGGGTTCGCCGAGGGATCTTCCCGGTAAGCTTGCGATTAGTTCCTTTAGTTCACTTTAATAGTAAAGAGGAACTGCTTCTCTCAGATTAAGGAAGAGAAAAAAACAATAAAAAAAGTATTGTGAAATCTACCTTTGAATTCTACCCTCAATGAAAACGTAAAATAAACTTAGTGGTTTATGAAAAAGCAGTTCTAAAATGAATTATATAAAACAGAACTTTTGTGAGCCGGCAATCAAATAAGTAAACAAATAAATAAATAAAGTGAAGAAAGCAAAATTAAGCGTAGTTATTAATATGTGAAACAAAACAAGATGGTATATTTAGAAGGGCATAACGAATATTACCGCATTCTCTTGAAAGCGGAACGGACTAGTGAAGTGTGATAGAGTCAATAGTTATAAATATGATGAGATTTTTACATAGATTCATACAATAGTCATGTACTGCACAATCACCTTCCTACTATGTACCATATTCTTCATTCCATTGTACACAGCAAATTCAAATATCTATCCAGGTAAGATAATCAACTAGGTAAATAAAAAAAATCACTAGAAATATACTAAAATACTATTAAAATTATTTTAAACTAGCTGTGGACCAGACGGAAGATAAAAAACGAAAACAAATAAGAAAACCCTTCCCCATTAATTGAGCAAACAGAATTGTAATGAATTCTTCCTTTCAACGACTTAAATTGATTTTCTCCCTTAAAAATATTTCGGTCACAATCTCGATTTACCGAATATCGCTAAAAAAATAAACAACATTCAATTCGTGAAACTCTCACATGACTTTCTCTTACAGCATCTTTCATTTCCCTATAGACAAACCACACATCCCTCACACCCACAAAGTACGAACAAGCGTTACAGTCTACAACATAGCCAAGAACAATGGCTACAATACAAACATCAACAACAAAGTAATAAAGGACAATACACGCCACCGTAATAATAAAAATGATAAAGGGACAATGAACAAACTTGCCACATTCACAAACATATATGTATATCGGAATCCAAACATACAAAGTTATAATTTTTAGTAAGAAAATGGGTTTTAAAGTGGCGTTCAGGATTAGCAACAATAAATAAGTTACAAAATAAAATCCGCAACTCGTACTGAAAATTTTGACCTATGTATATGACCACAGCAGTATTTACAAATTTACATGTCCATAGTGTAACGTATTTACATTGGCCAGGAGGGCAGAAAAATTCAGAGAAAGGGTTTACGGAACATATCCGATTGTACAAATATTGCAAAAACTGATTTTAACTACATCAACCACCCAAACGCAAACAAACATAAACGTGACTATATCTCTACAACGCTGACGTTACTTCAATACATCGTGCTTCAGTGCCTTACATGAACAAATCGAAATATACGAACATAATTAAGACATAAAAACAAAACTGAATAAACGGACATTCAAAATTTGCTTGTGGGACCCCTATTTATAGCACCATCTTTCAACAATTACATTATCCAGCAACGACAAACACACATGTAAACACGCACAAAGAAAAAAACGTATTTGCATGTACGTAAGCGAATGCCAGATAGTATGTGATGTGTGGATGTCAGATAGCATAGTTGCATTATTTCTTTATTTATACTTTATTAATATTGTTTATTTTGTTATGAAGAAATTTGGTGATGTTCGGTCAAGAAAAAAAGATTCAGTTATGTCAACATTTCGACAAAGTTTCCCATCTTTATCAAGGCTTTAATATATAGATAGTCGTGAATATGTGGAGAAATTACAAAGAATGAAATTGAAAAAAAAAATGATCATTTTTTTCTATAGTGTAATGTGTATGTTTAGAAACAATTTTTCTCAACATCTTCACAACTATTTATATATTAAAGCCTTGATTAAGATAGGAAACTGTGTCGAAACGTTGGCACTATTGAATCTTTCTTTCTTGACCGATCCTCACCGAATTTCTTCATAACATTATTCATCATAGGTCAACAAATACTTTTATATTGTTTATTTTATTAGTTATCCCATAATGATTCAACAACTGACAATGAAAATTAAAGCTTTGTTTTGATACCCATGTACAAAATTGAAAATAAGATAGCGTAAATAAATAAATAATTGCCCATCAGGGAAGTGAATAGCTAAGTGGTTAGCATACTGGACTCCCACGCAGAGGTCCCGAGGTCCCAGTTTTGAATCCAGCAGTGTTGTCCTTAGATTTTCTCTTCCTTAGAGTCTCTACAGGTCACTGTCCGGTGATGAGCAGTGTTGTCTGCAAATAGAGAACACTGCTTGGGAGCCGACAGTGCACTGAGAAGATTCTGGGGGGGGCACAATAGACCATTTTTCAGTTCGCAGTGCACTATCCCCCTAAAAGAATCTATCTATAATACCCAGTTAGATAATAACAAAATGTCTACTTTGTGCAAGTCTATGTTATATTGTTTATCAAGACAATCCTGGCCAAATGGCCGAAACGGCGATGAACACAGAACGAAGTAGGCTATCACGGAAAAAGCTTTAATTTCCTAGAGACCAGCTTCCAAAATATATATTTTTTCCAATTTGGAATTTTCAAAGCATCACGATTTCCTTTAAACGATTCAGTTCTAAATAATGTACAAACAGATACTTAATATCATTTATTTAGATTTCAACAATGCTTTGGTCCACATTGCAAAATCTTTGAAATAATTTTATTTAAATCAGTGATAAATTTTTAGATAATAATGTTAATAATTAAAATGTATAGTACAGTATCAATAATTATTCCACTTTAGATACACAATAGACAAAAAACATGTGAGACCAATTGTCAAAATACAAATGTAATTTAAGAATTATTTAAAAAATATATTTATTATAATGTAATTGTCATTTGAATAATGGAAATAGACCAAAATATATTGGTTTTTATTAAATACATATAAACCGAAGTTTAAGCATGTATATTCAATATAGATTTATTAAGGTTGGAAAGTAAACTCATTATTCAAGTAATTACAGAAGGGACATATTCTATACTGTAATTGTGATAGTTAAGCTCATTTGGTTAAAAAGGAAAAGAGTGATTTGTTTATATCTATAAAAATGAAATTCAGTTATTGTCTATACATTCTTCATTTTTAATGTATCAGATGAACCTAGTGTTGACGGCCGAGCGTTCCATGATATTTCACCACAATACATGTTATCACAGACTGGGGCCATATGATAGAATTTCTGATGACGAAAGATTAATTCTGTTTAAGCAGAAATCTTTAGAACGACTAGTTTAATCGTTTATCATTATTCAGCGATTCTTATTGTGTTTTGCTTTCGGTTATCTTCTCAATATTTTTTGCAGTGCTCCACCCTCGTGGAACCCAATTTTTTTCATTTTAAGAGAATTGTTGGCAGTGACTCAAAAATCACAAATCCGTAAGAATACTTTATATCAATTGGACCCTAAAAAACTTCCAGTAAAAGATTCCCTCCCACCAGTATGATTGTTAAAAGATGTTAATGCAATAAGTAATACTGTACTTTCCGTTGAAGAATTTTGCCCGAAACCTTCCTGTCCTTGATGCGGTGCTAGTATCTAAATGCAATGGTATGCAACACCCACAGTTTGAGCTTCCTGCGAATTTTCGTTTTTGGGATATTTTGTCACTTACTTTTATTTAAAACATTTTTCCGGAAAAATTAATTAGACGGGTCATGGATGGGGCTCTCACCTGTCTTCAGTCCGATGTACGGTACTGACCTTTCCCATCAGCAATCGCAACTAATTTTCCATAAACCTTGATCGAGTTTTTAATTAATATGTCTAAATTTAGGTACAGACCTTGAAGGAGCCTGGTCTCACCATCATTTTGAAAAAGGTGGAGGAGATGAAGATCATTCATCACATTCAGCAAGTGGTGGACATAAAGGTGTAAAAGGATATCTAAGTAAACATCATTTCGACCAGGCAGATGGTGGTAAACATGATCATGATCATAAAAAAGGCTACTTTGATCATGATCAAGGCCACAAAGCGTCACATCACGATGAGGTATAAATATTATTTAATATACAACTAAAACTGAGAATTTCTAAATAAAGAAATTTCCTTAACCCGTATAAGCGGACGGATAAACTGTAACTTTTCCAGACTAGTCTTTGAAAATCAGATATAATTGGATTTAGTAAAACACTGTAGTAAAGACTGTAGATTTGGGTAGATCTTAGGATTATCATAGGTAACGAACGACTGACGGTTTGGCAACGTTGCCATATTGGCTTTCAAGATGGTAACGATCCTGAAGCGACTCATTGCAACATGGGCGAAACCTCGGTTTTTAGCACACTACTAGTGCCGGATTAACCCGGAAACTCAAGTGTTTTTCATACAAATGGCCGCGAAACCTAAAGATCATATTATTAACTTTTTCGCGTCTCTGTCCTAGTGGTTCTAATCTCCATTCGTGAGATTTGTTGTTTCCCATGCTTAAATGGCTGCTATTTAAAGCACTTAAAGCGGCTGTAATTTGATCAGGGTTCTTCAAGCGCCACCTCGTTGCTTTGGTGCCCTTCTCATTTGCGTAAAGGCTCAGCTGGAGAAGAACTCACAGACAGTAATTTATGTTATTGAAGATTCCTCCTTGGAAAAAAACATTTTTCTAGGAGGATTTCAGTTCACAAACCAGTCTTCTAAGAAAATATTCATGAGACCTGGCACTACATCGAATATAAGTGAAGGGCAGGATAGATGGAAAAACCCATGTGTGAATTGTGGCTCTGGACTAGATACACATCTGAACCGATACACAAACGGTTCGGGAACTGATGGCTCTAAAAACGGTTGATTTCCTGAGAAAATGATGAATCTAGAAACATAAATTCTCAGTCTTAAAACACTAGCAGCACATACAGTAATGTCAGCTAGCTCTGCTTGAAAGACTTTCGTTAGCTTACCTGAATTTACAGGTATCCAACCTTTCTCAGTCTTAGAGATGTGCATATCAAATAATGTACCTTGATAACGGCAATGCCTGGACCTAACAGTGCTTGTTCCTTTACAAGCCTAGTTACCACATTCTGGCCACATCTTGCATAAATAAGTGAAGTAGGGATTAAAATGGATCAATTCTACGACGTTTTTATTGCACACCCAAGCAAGCTACTCTTTCAACCAAGTGATCTAAGATAAAAGTTCTGACACTTCAACGTGGATGATCCTATGGAAGAGTTATTCTTGAGGAATTTGAAGAGCTGATAGTGTTCTCTTTCACGATAGACATGATTCAGAGTAAATAAAACAGATTTAGTTTAAGAAGCTACAAGCTATACATAACTATCTTAGAAGAATGTTCGGCAGACACATCTGTCTTGTGTCTGTAACCTGCTATCATTAGTACATCTAATAATAATCTTTTAATCGAAGATTATTATATAATAATAGTTTTTACTATGCATTAGAGACATTACCTACTACGTTTCAGATGTAATTTTATGAGACGAATAATTCTATGTGACGAATTCTATGAGCTACAAGACCGTCAGGTTGGTCTTAATTACCTAGCGCGATTGCGAGAAAATATTCTAATAAACCATAAGCGGAGTCATTATACAAAATACTGATGGCTAGCAAAGAAAGAGGTTATCAACTGCATGATGGATTAAATTAATGCAAAATTCAATATTACAGACAATGATAACAGCCAAATATAAACATCTTATGCACAGGGAATCCTATAAGCTCCTTATATATATATATATATATACAGAATAAATGTATATATATAAACATCAGAATAAAATATTCTTATTGTGTATATATAGTGCTTCTGCTTGCTACATATGCTTTAGATTTTCTTTTAATCGATGGTGACGTCGCTGGATTAGAAATAATTATTTTTCTATATTTTTTAGGCTGAAGAATATGGTTCACATCATAAAGGTGAAAAAGGGCATAAGGCAGCCAAATATGGCAAAAAAGGAGGTCATAAGAAAGGACACAAAACTAAAGGATATCATAATAAATTCCATAAAGATGAATTTCAGAAGGTATATAATTTTATACTTACTTATTTAAAGTATGTTAAGATATTGGTGTCTGGAGGAATGATTTATTTCAGATTAGGAAATCATCTGATTTATTTTGACAGGAACATAAATTTTACGACAACTACTACAAAGGAGGACATCATTCTAAACATGGTGACTTCTCTGGAGCTCATGGTAAAAAAGAAGGTAAACATCAGAAAGGAAATCATCATAAATCTGCTTATCATGGTGATCATCATGGTAAAAAAGGACATTCTGACAAAGGGCATTATTCACAGGATCATAAAGGACACGAGGTATTTAATTATTATATTTTTTTTAATTATAAAATTAAATGTCCCTCAGCAGGACAGGTCTGAGGACCTTGGTGGGGGTAGTGACTGGACACACTTGGGTGTCTAGGCACTTGTTTAACAAGTGAGGACGTCTAGTCCCATTTGTCAGAATTGCGACGACGGAGTCAGGGAAACGGTGTATCACTATTTATGTCAGTGTCCCCATTTCGCTGGTACCAGGTTTCGGGTGTTTGGGAGGGCATCACTCTCGCAGGATTGCCTGGGCGAGTTGCAGTTCAAGGATATCTTGGGATATTGTAGATTGACCGGTAAGCTACCGGGGAGATTATTTAAGGGGATGATATGGGGGGCATTGGAGGGATAAAAGCCATATAGCTTAAGTCCCACGCCATCAGGCTCCAGGTATAATAATAATAATAACAATAAATTAAATATGCAATGAAATATAAAGTATAACTTGTCGTGGACTCAGTGGATTAGTATAATATATTCTCGGAGCATGCAATTGAAGAAACAATGCTCTCTTCCTAAACCCCACCTTCTGCTTCCGCAAATATATATATATTTGTAACTAGTTGAAATATGAGATCTTTAAACAATTTTATTTCAAATGGGCCATTATGAATTTCCTTTCATTTTTGAAACCTGTTTTTTTTTTTTAAGAATAAAATGTCTGGTGTAATTTCACACTCACACGACTTACTGCAGTTTTCATAGTTTTATAAGATACATTTTCTCAAACTTATAGCTTTTTATTACTAAATATTTACTGGTCTTATGTTTTGTATCAATGCGAGAATCTAGATTTTATAAAACTACCTTTTTGAGGGGAAGCATGACCTCTACTTCCTCCAAACTTCTTAAAATGAACTTTCTCGGAGAAAAGTTTTAAACAAAAGTGTTGGGTCTCTCTGTATGAATAGTTAGTATATCAAATTTAATGAAATCCGTGGTTGTTTTCATGGAGAAAATATCAAAAACTGACATACAGTTCAGTAAAAATGCACATTCGATCAACCTACTTTCTTCAAAATCGGAATTTTATACTCGTATTTAATTCTTAATATTATTTAGATGGTAGAATTATTTAATAAATTTTAATAGCCTTTTAGAAGAAAATATAACCCCACTACTTCACCGAATGCTACCTTAAATAACTTTTTCCAGAGAAATCTTTCAAATAAAAGGTGTAGCTCTTTATAACTTTCGTAGAAAACGTAACTATTCAGTAAAAACCCACTTCCGGAAACCGATTTTCTTAAACCTCAGGGAGTTTGTCAATATATTTATAGTTAATATTATACAGATGATAGAATTGTATAATAAACGAAAATTTCACTTTATAGTTAAACATAACCCCACTGCTCCCCCCAAAAGCCGCCTTCAATGAATTTTCCCAGAGAATAAGCCTAGTTTATACACTAAGTTTAAAAAAATAATCATTGCAGCCATTTTCGAGTAAATTGCAAAACAGTGAAAAAAAACCATTAAGTAAAGCGTTATTTCCGGCTGACCGATTTTGCTCAAAACCTTATCCTCAGCTCCCATGCTCTAGTATTTAAATTAAATATCAAGTTTGAAGTTGCTAAGATTTTCCGTTTTTGAGTTCTGTTGACCACACACACACACACAGACCCATTTCTAAAAACCACCTTTTCGGATTCAAGGGATCTCAAAACATGTATATCCGTGGAAAACTCTAGATCGAAAATTTGACACGATTATAATACTTCCTTTAACAGCAGTTTTAGTAAGTGAAAATGACGGTGTCGGCCGAGAAATGATCCATAATGTTTAATTTTGTTTACATAAAATATTTTCAACAAAACAATTGAGTTTATGGGTTGAGATTGCGTCAGTGGCTCGCTAAAAACCGATATTTCGCCCATTTTGCCTCTTCAGAATCGTTACACTTTGAAAGCCAATAAGGTACTGAGTCTTGGTAGAGAAGGGGCGTGGTTCCTCCCTCCGCCATCTTGATCACCATGTTTACTATTACTGTTTATTGGCGGTGGGCGGGGCTTAACTTCCCCTTTCTTGCCTACGATTGGAAAAACACACAAGTGTTTTTCATGGAAATAGCCGCGGGAATCTAAAAGATCATATTTTCAACAAGTTGTTATAAGGTTTTTTAATAAACTAAGGTTGTAAACGAAGAGAATGTTTTGAAATTTCCTTCTTTTTTTTTGTCGTTTGTTCGTAAATTTTTATTTGTAAGTAGCCATCATTTCATTTTCTTCAAAATAAATAATAATATAAAATCAAAAGCAGTAATAAACTTTTTGAAGCTCTTTAAAATTTTATATAAACTGAAATTTCCACCATAATTTTAATATACCATTACCAATGTTACAGGAACATGAAAAACATGAATCCCATCATTCTCATAAAGAAGATTATGGTAAAAAATCCGGTGAGAAAGGAGGTAAAAAATATGGATTTGTTGAAGGACACCATTAATGATATAAAAATTGTTTATTTATATCATTAAAATAAATTGAATACCTTTTTCTTAAAAAAAAAAAAAATTACTACATTTGAAATCTTTTTCTGTCTTTACTGCAATGTTTTGAAATCTTTGTATGTAATTAAATTCTTATTTTAATATTTTTTTATTTTTTGGATAATAGAAGCGATTTATTAAACTATATTATGTGAAATTAATGTGATTTCTTTCAATGCCAAATAAAATATACTAGTTAGATGAATAGGGGGAGTGGATAAAAAGCCAAACCCACTACGGCCTAGAACTAATGTGGCTCCCCTTGATTTAAGTGTTTATAGGCAGAATGTAGTCAGTCATCTTTAACTGTACAGTGTATAAATGTATGTATGTGTGGTGATGAGCTATGGTATGCTAAATACAGTAATAAAGTTGCACAAATCAACTACCACTGCAAGCAGCCATAGGTGTTTATAGTGTTGAGGTATTGGCGGTGTCAAGGTAAATGTTGCTTTTAACATGATAAAACCGTTGGCTGTATAAACAAGATTTTTATCAGACTGATTGTTCCAGAGTCCTTAAACCATTTTCTTTAAACTTCGTATGCTATCTATACATACCTAAGTGCCAATATGGTTTATCAAAAAGCTGTACGGTTTTTCTTTCGTTCAGTTTTTTTTTCCAAAAATAGATTAACATGGAAACTTCACCATCATTGTAATTTGTTTTTATTACAGAAATTCTCGAGTTTAAAAGAACAAAGGCAATTGGTAGTAGAAAATGCCAAATCAGAAGGATTTTCTATCTTAAATTTATTTTTTGTTTAAATATAGATGATTTACATATCACAAAGTTATAATATAACTATTAAAATCTATAAGTTTCTTTTGTGCACAGCAGTCCATTATCCAGGATTTATGCACAATTATAAACTGCTTTGAAGGGCATTTCTCACAGAAATCTTTAGCCTGAGACAATCTTACACCAGACCTAATAATAAGAAAGTTCGAGTTATGAGGAGTATATATAAAAAAAAAAACCTTTTTTATATTAACTGAATAACTTACATGTCTAAAATTACAACATAATTTGTAGTTTCTGTGACAGTCTCATCAATAATCCCTGCATGAAATTTGAAAATAATTTCTTGTGTACTCATAAAATTGTATTCTTCTGATTTTTTATAAAAAAATGCATGGACACCTCTGAAAATACTATACGGACTACGTTCTCCAAACAATTCATGCTCTAATTCAAGTACCACTTTATCTGTTAAAGTAGGATAACCTTCATTTGGTACTGGTATACGTCCAATCATTGACCGTAATGATGTCATATCTTCAGTATTAGTGTCATCCAATCTGTAAGAACAATAAATATTATATATTATCAATTCAAAATTATAATTATTAATTCATAATTATATCTATGCCTTATATAATTGATTAAAAATAGTATTAAAAGGGAAAAAACTACTTCAATCCAATCATAAGGAGTTTTTGAATAAAGCGAACAGATCCAATGGGAAAAAAAGACGCAGTTTGACACAATCTCTCAATAGGCGATACGGTGATCGCCAATGTTGGTACTCTAGGTAAGCTCCGGTGATAGACGATGTTGTCTGTAGCTAGAGAACACTGATCGGAGGCCGGCAGTGCATTGAGAAGGCTTCAGTAGGCACAACAGATCTTTCAGATCGCAATGCAGTAATCCCTAAAAGAATCTAATCTAGTAGCCGTCGCGGCAATAATGTTTTGGCCAAAATCCGTCGACCAGAAGTCCACTTTACTGAATAGATTTTTTAGTTGTTTGCAATTTTCTTGAAACGGCTCCAACAATTTTGTTTAAACTTGGTATATCAACTAAAAAATGCTACCACTTTTATTTGAAACATTTCTCTGGGAAAATTCATTTAAAAGGGGGAAGGGTAGTCTTAGGCATGTCTCTAATGAGCTATTTCAAAATATTATATGATTCTATAGTTGCTTAACATTAATACAATTTGAATGTGTTGCCAAAATTCCGAGTTTCAAGAAAATCGGTTAACCGGAAGAACGGCTTGCCTAATTATATTTCAGATGCAGATATGTATGTATGGTACATTTTCAAGTATATGCGAAGTAGAAATTGAATAATTAATACCCATATAAATAAATAAATAAATAAATAAATAAATGAATGAAAACTATGTAAATAATTGTAGTAAGGGTCGTGTAATTGATTCATACCAGATTTTTTTATTTAGATTTACTCAATTTAATCATTTGACGTGATACATATTATTTGCTTTGATATGAAATTTCTGGATGCATGATTTACTGGGTGAAATCAATTAACTGTTTTAATTAATTAGCAGTAGATAGGCGAAATGGCAATTAATTTCTATTAAGCAATATCTTTATCTCTTACTAATTTAAGTTATTTTAATTTATAAGATTATTATTAATCTTAGATTTGATCCGTCGTAGCATGTATATTTGTGTTTCTGACCGGTGTTCATTGTATATAAGTACAGTGATAGAAACATAAAGCTGAAGTCAACTCTCTACACGAATTTGTTAGCCTTGCTCTAACGTTGGTTGAGAATCCAAAACTGGTCGGAACAACATTAATATGCACGCTACGACGGGTAAAATCCCAGATGCTATCCAGCGGTGCGGACCCGTCCACATATTCAATTATTATTAATTCATTAACCTGTTCTGGAAACTAAATGCAGCCCCACTTTAAATAAAGTATTGTTTGTTTGTAAAGGCAAATGAATTAGACGTAATCTCTATTACTACATACTTAGCTCGTTTAGCCATAGCTATTTTCTTTCCCTGAGGAGCAGAGAGTACGATACTCTGTTGGAATGGTATCAATTTAATCATATCAACACAATCTTGCAACCATTTTGGAGAGGTAACGATATGCTTTTTAGCAGCTATAACATTTTTTACTCTCACATTCATATCGCCGGCAATTACACAATAAGTCTGCACGCCTAGATATCATAGAAATGCTTAAAGTTTCACTTCATTGATGTCTAATTGTATCTCAATAGAAACATTAGAATGAACTAACTTACCTGGCACATTAACAACGGTTCCACCTTGTTCTAAAACTAAAACTTCTAATGCACTTTTGGTTATCACATTATTTCCAGTTAATATGCAAATTTCCTTACCAATGAATAAGTCACCGATCTTTTTGACATTTAAAGGCGTATTAGAAGCGGTTTGATCTATTAGTTCACCCTCTGCATTACGTTTCTTTTTAACATGACCATATGTGAGTTTTGCACTGTACTCCTGAAAAATTACTGATAGAAATAAGAAGCTAGGAGCAATGTAAAAGTAAAAGCCTCAATTATAATGCGGGATTATTAGTTTCCCCACTCTAATTGCAATTTACTCTATCTATATGCATGCTAGGACCGATAAAATCCCTGATGACACATCAAGTATATTCATCAAATCTAGAAATTTGAAAATTTGCAATAGCACTGTAATTTGACTTAACCTGTCAAATTAAAACTACTGCAGCTATAATGCTGCTACACAAACACACATCATTTGTAATGTCATCTAAGGGTACTTAATTCTGCTACTTAGCCGTGTAGCTCAGTCCAAATATAAAAATATTCTGTGTGACCCACTCATACGACTCTATCCTACTAAAATTTCACAGTTGTAAGTGACAAATTGGCAACTGTAATCAACAATCGCTGAGCTATTTGCAACAATCTGATTCCAGCAGTTTCTAATAATCTTGTTCATGAGACATCAATATTTACGATTACTATATTTTAATCAGTGGTCTTTTTTTTACATCGATATTTTAAATTTTTCAAAATAAACTCAGTTTTAAACTATATACATAGTCCTATTTCACTTCATTACCTTTTAGTGCCTAGAAATTTATTGATGATGAACTGCAATCTTATATATTCCAATTTTTACTTGCTCACACACACACACACACACACACACACATATATATATATATAAGCAGGAAATAACAATCAACTTGGAAATATAAGCGACATTTTCCGTGATAGCTTGCTTCTTTTTGAGGTCATCAACCGGTTTCGGGCATTCGCCCTTCTTCAGGATGCGTTTGTCAAAGAGTGTGTGTAAACTGAATTTGCTCTGTGCAAGTCTATGTTATCACACTGTTTGACAACGCAAGATGGACGAACGCCCGAAACCGGTCGATGACCTCAAAAAGAAGCAGGCTATCACAGAAAATGTCTCTGATGCTTTCCAGCTCTGCAGATCCAACCACAACTTGGAAATAGATATTACCTTTACAATTTCGGCAAAGGAATGTGTTGTTAGACAGTCATTCCAACATTTATCATAACGCACTTTTTCTACTCTAGGAAATCGCAATGTATAACCAAAATGATATAAATCAGACCGAACAACCTCTGATGCTTTCACCTAAAAATAAATGAGTATAATAAAAGTGAAAATTATAAAAGTTAAAATTTTACCAACAAAATAGACTTACTTGTAAAACGTTTGATTTACTAGGTTCTATCCAAATATCTGGTTTTTCTTTAGCTAACAAAAGAAAATCTGGCACTTTACCAGGTCGAAATTTATGCCAATGTGGATTTAATTTTGCAAGTAGTTCACTTAATTCTAAAATCGTATATCCAGAACCCACACGACAAAGTGAAGAATACTGCTGAAAATTACCTGTAATAGGAACAAAATTACCACAACGAGTATTCTAGAAAATCTAGTATTTAAACACATAATAACTCTTCCTCCGTTTCTTAACTCCAAATTAACAAATTTTATTCAAACAAACCCGGAATTTCGCAAAATGCTATTACAGTCTATTATAGTGTATGGCTGATGAAACTATACAATAAACTTAAACAGTACAAAATCGCTCCTCCTATTTCCCTCTAAAAAGAAGTTCCCAGAAAATTGTTCAAATAAAAAAATAGAGCTATATAACTTTAATAAAAATATTTAGATCTGCTTTCTAAAAAATTAAAAGAAACTTAAAAATCCATTCAGTAAAGAGCTACCGGTTCACTGATTTTTACCGAAACTATAGTGTCGGGTCCGCAGGAAGTATTAAACTGTTAGATAATTGACCTAAATCAAATATTAGGTTTGAACTTTCTGCAATTTTCGTTTTGAGCTATTTGTGTGTGTGTGTGTATAAGAGAGAGAAATTTCTAAGAAAGCTTTTCTTAGTTTGGCAACTTCACACATACATTTCTGGTGAAAATTCAATTTTGGATCGCAAACTTTTTCTTACAGCATAGTAAGAATAAGTAAAGCTATTTAATTATGCTATAACTACTACATATTTGAAACAAAATTTGGGAATGAAACTATTTTAGGAAAAAATAAAAAATGGTACAAATTAATGAATGAAACTGAGTGGCTTACCTCCTTCATTAGATCTAGCAAGGCCTAGAAGAAATTGGTTCACATTTCCTTTCCGTTTACCATCTCCATAGTATCCACCAATAATCAGAAGATCTAATTCCACTAAGGCGCCATCACTATACTGAAAAATACGGAAATTTTAAACATTAATTAATTAAACATTTTCACTAGAAATTTTGAAACGATAAGGGGCTTATTATAAAAAGCAAAATATAATAACTTATTGTCGCTAGTCAGTATAGTCGGCACATCGTCTATTTCTTTCTTAGCTTATGCTCATTCTCTCTAATGAACCCACAAAATTTTTCTTGATTAAATTCCCAGGAATCGTCATCTGTACTTTAATGATATCACTTTTTTTCTAAATTACAGAGAAGCTACCAAAACTGCACCCAATTTCCTTCCGTGCGGTGTTGTTTTTGATTTTCGACTTGGGAATGTTAAAAATAATTGTTTGCTCTCTTTTTTCTACCTATCCAGTGTAATCTAACTATAGGCAAAAAGATTACTCCATTTAGTAATAAAGCACGGATGATAAGAAAACAATGCTAATGTGGCCTACGTACATCTTCCTGGTATGAGAGACCCGAACACTAGATTATAGATTATTTTAGTATAATTTATAGTAAAAAGTTACCTCAGGTTTAATTTTATACCAGCCACTGTTTCTAGAATTGGCTTTGTATAGGGACTTAGGTTCTTTCAGTACAATTCCCTCAAGATGATTGTCAATTGCAGTGTTTAAAGCTTTCAAAATATCTTCACTGTAAAATGAATAAATAATATTTATTACATATTTGCATGAGATATAGTCCTAATATCACAAGTTGTATTTTCCGAATAAAGTTTGGACTTTCAAATGTATCATCAATATCGATAATACAATTTTAATTAATAAAAATATTGTTATGTAACATCTAACGCAGTATAGTCAAGACTCGAACAAAAAGTAAACAAATGCATTAACAAAACAGATACTAACTTTTTATTTACTGTGAAGCGTGGGGTGTGAACGATGACGCCTTTTAAAGGTTCAAAAACACTCTCAAGTATTTTCAATCTATCCACCAGAGGTTTATTAGTCAATACACTGCCATTATAATAAACAATATCAAAGGCACAAAAACAAGATTGTACAGCATCTCCCACACGTAACTTTTTTACATCAATGTTGTTTCCTATTTTTTATAATTTCAATATTATTCTGTTGCTGTGTTACAAAAATGAATAATATATAGATAACATGAAATCCTTACTATTATTGAAATTTTTAAATAAGCTATAAGACACACAATTTCTATAACAATATAACTTAGTTTGAATACGCGCAAACTAGTTATAAAATAACATAAAAGTAGCCTCTTCGTTTTAGATATAACCAAGCATTATAGCGTTGTGAGACATTCGTTGATTAATTACAGTAGGGATCGCCCCATAAATCCTCAAAAAGTTCTGATATAATCTCAAGTGAATACTATCATTAAAATGCTACCCTGATTTGCTTGGCCAGGGGCAAACGATAAGATACACCAATATTCATTGGAAACACCAAACTACTTATAAGATAATGCTAAACAGCGAACACAGTTAAAGGCAGCTACAAATGAATCTGAGATAATAAAAAAAGAGAACCTTGTTGCTGAAGCAGAAAAGACCTGTATGGATAAGCAGAAAGGAAGGAAAAGACCCAAGAAGCAAATGTAAAAAGGTGCCCAGGTCGGCACTGGGGTGATTAGGACACTCATTGGCGTTCAAGGGTTTGAATACAACGAACCTATAATATTACCCTTACTACAGCTTTGGTTGTCTTCTAAGCCTGCCCACTCCACATTTCCATCCAAGGTGTAGGCAGAGTTGTGGGGATCACTCTCCATACCCAGAGTCATAAAAGAAATAAAAAAAAAAGATGAAAATATACTACCAATAAGTGGATTGGCACAAGAGAGCCACTGGGGAGGGAATAGCGTGGACTGGCTAGCTAATACCCCCTCTCACTTAATTCAATCTAAATGTAAAAACAAGGTCTTATATTCCTATAGGTATAGGCTAAAGAAATATTGTTTTATTTTTTCATATATATTCAATATTTAACCATTATAATTAAATAACATTTTTTATATACCATTATAGTTAAATGCCATAATAAAAAAAGTGGTATGATTTGGTAATTACAATGGAAAACTTTAGTTGTATTCCAAAACAAAATTAAAAATGAAGCTGTGTTTAGCTAATAAATTTAAATTTTATTTATTCATTTATTTAAACAGGATATCAGTTGTGATTGATAAGAATACTATGTAAGTAGCCTTTAAAACAAAAGCGAGAATAATGCCAAGGTTTTTGCAATTTCTATCGCAAATTTTAAGTTTTCTTTGAACTTAGTAATCACAGATATATTCAAACAAACCTTTTGTGACAAAGCATTGTCTATTAGTATGCCAGCCCATCATTTCACCATCAAGAATAAAACTTTGTACACCTTGTTTTATCTGACCTGCTAAAAGGGACGTATAATAACCACTCTCCTTGTCTTCGCCATAATTATCAGTAAATTCAAAGCCATTTCTGCATCATTACAAATTTTATTTGTTGTGGTTGGTTCCACAGAGCTGGAAAGCATCAGAGATATTTTCCGTGATAGCCTGCTTCTTTTTGCGGCACGACCGGTTTCGGACGTTCGCCCATCATGAGAATGTTTTTGTCAAAACAGTGTGATAACACAGACTTGCATAAAGCAAATTTTCTTGTTGCAATCTATATTAGTGCATCAACTAACTTTGCTCTGTGCAAGTCTCTGTTAACACATTGTTTTCACAAAAATATCCTCATGATGGGCGAACGCCCGAAACCGGTCGATGACCACAAAAGGAAGCAGGCTATCAAAGAAAATATATCTGATACAAATTTTATTTTTTATTAGCCGTGATTAATAATAATAAATACCTTTATTGATTTTGATTAAAAAACAATATATTGTTAACCATTATAAAAACGTAGAAAATTTCAATCTAAAAGAGTCAAGTTTACTCGGGGGACAGAATTATTTACATTTTTATTCACTTAAACGAATTATAAATATGCTAATTTGGTTTAATTAGACCAGAAGGAGTATTATTTTCTACAAAAATCTAAATTCTTGTTCTTGAAATGCAGAAGAGTATTTCTGATTAAAAAAAATATGAGTTTATTCAGTAAAAATGTTACTCTAACATATGAATGAAACGAATTATTCCCAACAAAACTGTATACATATATCATGTACAAAAACAATAACTGATAAATTACCTAGAGAAATATTTGAATTTGCCATCTTTAAAATGAATTTGAAATCTTTCTCCATCTAATTTTTCGTCGATAAAGTATTCACCAGTAAAATCCATTTTACTTATATCACATCTTTCCGACAGCATCGGTCTGAACGGTTCAAACAGACTTATTTCCATTTCATGTAAACGTATGTTAGGATCTTTCAATAATGTGCTCACCTTAAAATGGAAATGGCTAATTTCAAATTTTTTACTTCTAAAAGAGGACTTAATCCATCTTTAAAGTGCTTCTCAGTTAATAGTTTATAAACATACATTATTCCAAGCAAAAAATTTTACAAAGGTAAACAGTTAGATTTAAGCAAGGAAGTTAACGATATGTTTACAATCGAGAAAGTGAGTACTGTGACAACCAAAGCGTAAAATTTCAGCTTAAAAGTTATACGTATGAACAGACAAAGTATTAAGTTATTATGGGAAATTAAAATTATCACGAGTATTAGTACAAGCAATAATTGGTAACTCAATCAATAGCTTTCAGTCCAGACGAGCTGGCTGCACTCTTATCATAATTTATATAACGAGCAGACAAGTCTGCGAGGATATCTTAGCACTCTTATTACTGACACTGTGGGCCAAGCAAATAAACACCTGTTTTGATAACTCCAGTTGCACTGAATTTGTTTTGCGCTGCCTGTATTTATCAATCTGAAAACCTGGATGAAACAGAACCAAAAGAACTAATACATTTGATTCCGGTAATTGCTTTTTGGCTCTCACGCATTGGTCTAGTGCCTAGCGCATTCATTCGGCTTTAGTGTGAAAATTCTGGGTTTGATTCCTGCGAGGGCAAACACAATATTGTATCAAGATCTTGAGAAAAAGTGGGGAGCTGCAGTTAATAGCGAACCTAGGTAGCGAAGTCAGAACTAACGGCGGTGTGAACCGCAACCTGCTTACTACACGCCCCTTTAATAAAAATTGCCTTTTGGCAAACTTTAGCCCTTCATGGGCTGTGGTGGTAAAGAAATTGCTTCTTTTGATCCATTAAAAATATCTTTTAAACAAGGGTAACAAAAAAAATCAGTGACATTCAGGATGCTTTAGTAGCTCCAAGCCAATCCCATACCGACAACGTATTAAGTAATGAGTAGCTTGGCTTTACCAAAAAAAAATATTAAGTAAGTCATATGTAACTCACTGTGCCGATGTGCACTCACTGTGCACTGAGGGCTCCTTTTCAATGTTGCCCAAACAGCAAGTCTTTACCTAAATTTTTGAACTAGCGTCTTCCTTTGAAAATCTGGTAAATTAAATATACTAACCTTACGTAAGCTATTTGAAACATCAAAAAGTTCCATCGAATCAGGATGATAAATATCTAATAAAATTTTATTTCCCAATCCTAAACGCATACTCTTAAGTATTAAACGCATTAGCCATTTCTGCTCAAGTGCTGACATTTTTCTTAACAGTTCGATCAATATATCATCAACAGCTCCTGAATAAAAAAATGAACTATTTTATTTGTTTTGAAGAGCCTATCAAACATGTGTATTTGAAAGATCGAATCAAAGAAACCAACAAATACAGTTCATATTATTATAAAATAATAACAATAAAAAGATATACAAACTCAATGATTAACAAACCTTAACTTAGTAAAATTCTGCAGAAAACAGGAAATATATTCACTTCATAAACTTCTGTTACATGGATATTACGTGAGTAAAATTGAATAATGTGATCATTTTAAATTTCTAGTTTAAAACGCAACCTCCTGTGAGCGGAAGCAATAATTTAGGGGGCTTTTCGGGATATCTCTCAAGGATTATTGGGAATACCCATAATTTCCCTTCCAATATATCTTCAAATTCTGTGAGTGTGTCACTCCAGATTTTTTTGTTTTCATTATAACTAATTTACATTGCTAAGGTGCTATTGGTAAATGTGTTGACAATACAATTCAAGGAAAATAAAAATAAATAAAACAGATGAGAAAATTCCTGGTGGTATCAACCTAAATTTCCGAGAAGAAAAGAATACTGTTGAAGCGCCAATAGACCCAAACAACCTGATTTTGGTTTCTCAGGAGCTAGACTGCCTCTAATTAGAATAAGTGTTTCCACTTATTAGTTCGTTTATTAAATTATTTAATGTTAAGTGTCATGTTTGAAATATTGCTAACTTTTTCTTGTATGCCTTGATAAAGAAATATATTTGTCGAAACGTTGGCAAAACTGTAGTTTTTTACTTTCTCTTATTTTATTTTCTAAGACCGAACATTACTATTTTCTTCCATCATTGGCTTTCTTTGATTAGTTACATTAAACAGAGGTTTATGTAATTAGAAAAAAATTATAAAATACTTGGATATTTGGTTAATATTATTTTTGTTACTGTCTAGAAATGATTATGATTTGATTTATTAACTCTTATCATATGACTAATAATAATAATGTTAATTCAAATTGGATATATTCTTCAATTTGTTATGTGTAAATGTTTATTTAAGAACATTCAAGATATATGTTTGATTTGATTTTGGCAGTGGCCTATTCCTGTGACATGATTTTTCCAAGCAGAATTGTCTTCATGTTATTTTAAAATCATTTTTATTCGTTTTTCTTGTACTTCACTGTACATATTATTTTATGTTGCGAACGAAATTAAAAACTGTGCCAGAAATACAAGTATCATGAAAGTAACAAAAGTAAAAGATCAACAAAATATTTACAATCTTAAGATTAGTACGAAGGTTTTACATGAGTTCTATCTAATCTTATTTATATTTTGAACATCTATGTGAATTAATAAACTCATTTCAACCAGTCAACAGTATTCGCTGTCAATGACTTACTTGGATTGTGCCCAGCATGTTCTTCGGCTAATCTGTCCAAACAATTGTTAACTTCACCTAAGTGAATATTAGTTGTATCACCACAACGATTCTTAAGTATCCAATATGCAACTTCGGCAAAATCTGTTGTTAAATCATAAGCAGCAGTATTCGTTGGATTCCTATAAATACAAAAGTAAATTTTATAAAATGGTTTCTGTTTTTTGAATTTTTCAAAAGAAAATTTGAATTTTTTTTTTCAAAGTAACTTAAAATTATTAAATATTAGCTGAAACAAAAACATTAATGCATTGGTTTGCAGTTAATCATTAACTTTTTTCTGAAAATAATTTTTCCTTTTAAAACCAGTAGCAAAGACTAGACTCTTAGAAACTATAACGTCAAACCTCTTCTGCAAATAGACGTTGGAAAAATGAATCTTATATTAGGTACAATTAAATAAAATACTATTATTGAACATTAGGTTTGTTTAAATAAAACTATGCTTCATTAAAAATAAGAACTTTACTCAAATGTATTTCATGCTTATTCTACCTGAAATTCAGTAGCATTGTAGCATCTTTCCCTTCCTTTGGTAAATCTAAAATTCTAATGTAAATTTTGGCTAAATTATGTTCTTTTATACCATAGGCCCCACGATCTCTGTCTAAATGAGGTAAAAGAAATCTCAGAAGTATGTGGAAATTCGCATTCTGAAGAAACAAAAAGTGATTAAACTGTTTCTTTATCCGAGAAATATTTATTAAAAAAACAAACCAAAATAAAAAAAATACAAAGCACTTACAGGACATTTGGATCTAAGAGAATTTATATATTCTTTTAATACTCTAATTTTAACCTTTCTGTCATGACTACAAGACACTCTTTCACATAATTTACAGAAATTGGAAAATATTAACTTTTCGAAACCAATCTCACTATCCATTCTGTGATTTTTCTAAAAATAATCATCTAAACAACACACAGTTAACCACTTTTTAAAACGCAGCAACAAACAACTTTTTGTAACCAATGTTATAACCTTTCGATATATCGAAAATATCTATAGAAACGGTTCGGTATAAAAATAAGAATTTTTTTTTTATTAATTCAATATTACTAAACGATTTTATTAGAAAAACATATACGATACTACTTTCCATGAGTTTTTATTTTTATTTTTCGGTGCATCGATTGCTGTGATACTATGGCTCCTTTCCATGAGTTGTTACTAAAAGTAAATACCCACTTCAAACCCTAAAATTGAAGGCTTAAAAAGTAAATGAAAGAATAAAAATTCGAACGGTATCCTAGATTACAGTTACAACATGCGTTTTTAGGTTTTTCACCCTCCTCCCCGGAAACAAGCCATAATCCCCCCTACTACCCTGCTATGAGAAAACGTTAGTTCGCTTTTTCATATGAGAAACGTTTGCTTTTCAATATGTAAAACGTTCGCTTTTTACTAAATAGTGCCTCCGAAAAAACGTATTCTACGTTAAAAAAAAAAATTCAAACATTATTTGTCATTAAGGTAGTTGTAACATGCGTAGAATACGTTTTTCAATCCCACTGTCAAGAACGTCCAGGAGGGAATGGCAGTACATGAGAATATGTCTGGAGTATAAGGAAAGAAGGAATTCTGGGTTCTATTAGAAAGATGAAAAAAATGCGTATTAAACCTGATACCAGTGTATATGAGTGGTGGGACAGCATGTCTCAAAATGAAAAGTTGCTGAATGTTCAAACTTAATATTTCGTTAAAGTGCTACCAGGAGACCTGAGAATAAGCTTTTCGTAAAAATCAATCAAACGGAAGTGCCACTTTACTTAATGTTTTTTTATGACTTTTTCAAAAACAGCTCCAACGATTTACTCTAAACTTAAATATCAACTACATATATAAAGGGCTACAACTTTTATTTGAAACATTTCTCGGGAAAATTCATTTAAGGTTACTTTTGAGGGAGAAATGGGGGTGGGGGTTAGGTTTTACTCTAAAGCGCTATTTC
>JAAEAF010006149.1:0-55881 GCA_011037195.1 Triatoma infestans | reverse complement strand
GCTAGCCCTCGCCTCCGCTTGTATCAAAAGATGCAGCGAAGGCAACCCCCAGCAGTACCGCCAGTGCAACCGTTGGGGCACTACAGAATGCCCCCGAAACCAGCAGGCACGCCAGCCTTTGCACCCCAGAGAGGTTCTTCCTCGCAACCTGCTGTTCCGTTTTCGGCCACCACACGCTACTGCCCCATAAGTGATGACAGGTATGATGGTATGATGGACCGCGAGCCAGTACGGGCCATTTTGGGGGAAATTATTAGTAACAATTTGGTTCAAACAAAAGGATTAATGTGGTAGAAAAATTGTTCAAAAGTAAAAATTTCATTGGTTAAAGAAAGGTTTAATTTAACTAGAAAATGTTATATAAAATTGGAAAACTGAACCTGATTTGCGAAGCGTATACATCAAAGAAGTTTCTTATGTGACTCTGTTTGACCAAGATATACAGCTATTCTGGTAGATTTATAGTGATACATATTATGATGGTAGTACTGTAGAACTTTTACTTTGGAAACAATAGAAGTGGTAGGAATCATAAATATCTTATTGACAGCCCCTAATATGGGCATAAATAAAGTGTTCCTTGGGAACTAAATCAACTTCAAACGAGGATAATGTAAAAGAAATATTTTCATAAACAAAATTTGTGTTTTTCTTTTACGAACTACAAGCAATTATCTAAATTTGGTTTACCGACTGTTATCTAGGCCTGCTTTGGGCCTTCGCCTCTCAAATCCTCTCTCATCTTTTTCATGACAGTACTTCTTAAAAACTGGCTTACTTGAACCAAAATTACTCTTTATCTAGGCACTTTCACTGTATACACAATATGTTAAGAATTTGTTTTTACTAATTTTTTTTATTAATTTAAGTTACGTCAACATCTATGGTCATGGCGGCCGGAGCTATTTCAAGGTACTGTCGGCGACCGTTGTCGTTACGAACAACACTGCCTATCACCAGTGGAGTTATAGAGGCGCCTGTCAAATTTTGAAAATTGAGTTTTCATCAGAAATATACACATTGCAACACAGCCACTGGTGCCATCTAGGAGAGGAAGTAGGAACATCAAGTTCTCTTAGTGGCCGCTAGAAAGCGCTGGCGACGCACTCTAGTTCTCTCTGGAAGGATTGAGAAGATACGAGAAGATTCTCCACCGGTATAAATAGTGGAACCGCAGAGAGTTTTGCAGAGTTTTCCAGTTACAAACGAACTGTACGTTTGTGGATAGTGTATAAAAAGTGAACAAAATGAACTTTTGTGGTTTAAACTGTGAAAGAATTTTATTAATGTTGTATTTTGTAAATTTATTGTGTATAACAATAAATTGGTGTTTTCTTTATTGAAGTTTAGAGTATTTAATCCATACGAAACCACTTAAAACTAGTTGCAGTAGCTAATCTAGAGGGAAAAACGTTACAATATTTTCAAAGCGTTGGGAACAGCTTAAAGACAAATAAAGTAGGCTCATATTTGATTTGCCTAGGGATGTGTAGCTGAACCATGTTTACGAGCTGCTACCGGGCAATGAGTATTTAAACAAACACATGCATTGCATAGGGATGTCACTGAAACATCAGTGTGTCCTCTGTGTGAGACGGAACGGAGATGTGGATGCGGATCATCATAAGGAATGCTCCGCTTTGATTAACACCCAACGGAATAGTTATTTCAGATTGTCTAGGCTATAGTGGGCTGTGCGAAGTCATTTAGTAACTCAAAGCTAGAGACTAGAGCCGTAGGATAAAAAAAAAAAAATCTGGTGTGAAACACTCACACAACTTTCTCTTACTCCAATTCTCAAAATTGACCAATTTTATAATTTGTGTACCAAATTTAATGAAATTCGTCGAAAACTAAAAAACCGTTTCAGTAAAAACGCACCTCCGGTTTACTAATTTCCTTAAAACTCGAAATTTGGGCCATCTATTTGTTTCTAATTAAGCTTGTTTGGGTGATATAATTGTATAATCTATCATCCAATTATACTTTATCAACTATGGTAGCAATTAAGAGAAAACATAACCCCACTCTTCCCCAAAAAGTGCCCTTAAATGAATTTTTCTAGAAAAATGTTTCAAATAGAAGTTGTAGATCATTGTATGTTTAGTTTATATGGAAAGTTTCAACAAAATCGTTGGAGCCATTTTTTTTTTTAAGAAAATCGCAAAAAAAATGAAAAAATGATTTAGTAAAGTGGTAAAGTAAACGCATTTCCGGTCATCCGATTTTTTTCAAACTCGGAATTTCAACAACATATTTAATTCTAATTAACATTATTCAGATGACAGAATTGTCTAATAAAGTGAAATAGCACTTTAGATTAAAACCTAACCCCACCCCTCTCCTAAAAAAAGTGCTCTTAAATGACGATTTGATTTCATTGCTGAACATCTGTGGGATTCTTTGAAGAAATCATGGCTGTATTATATGCTGCCAAAATTACGTTTGCTTTACAGTATTTACATAGGCATCGTATACATACATACATCAGGACATTAAGCCAGACAATATGCTCTTAACCGGTGATGGATATTTAAGATTGACGGATTTTGGCCTCAGCAAAGTTTTAATCCACAGAGACTTGGAGATCGAAGTTCTTATTAAAGGTTCCCCAAATTTCGTCTCAACTAGAACGCCTGGACAATTTGATGTCCTTAACTTCACATTTAACATTTGGATTATCCGAGAGATTGATTTCTACTTTCGTGCAAGCTGGATCTGAAAAAACTGAAATATTATCCTAAATAAATATATAATTGTATTAACAGCCATAAGTGGATGCCGCGTGAGTGTTTTCCCTTGACTTTTCCACAAAAAAAAAAAAGCATAAGGATTTTCATACAGATCTAACACTTTTATTTGAAGCATGTTTTCGCGAAAATTGATAGTGAGAGGAAGCTACTATGGCATGCTTACTCTAAACGGCTTACAATGCATCATTTCCCATGATTTCCCTTTTTACTTTCTCTTACTCCTAGTAAGAGGAAGTATTGTAATCGTCGGTCAAATTGGTCGATATCGAGTTTCACCGGAAAAATATCAGTTTTTTTGGAGGTCCCCATGAGTCAAACAAATTGGTTTTTAGCACAAATTTTGGGTGTGTGTGTGTGTGTGTGTATTTGAACAGCATAGCTCAAAAACCAAAAAAACCGTAGAAAGTTGAAACTTGATATTCCCGTTTAGGTATCATCATGGCATCTGACAGTGGGTCATCTGTCAAAATTCCTCAACCGGAAGTATCACCTTACGTGTTGTTTTTTTTTTTTTTTTACTTTTTTGCATTTCTCTCAAAAATGGCTCCGATGATTTTTTTCAAACTTGTTATATCAACTACACATACAAAGAGCTACAACTTTTATTTGTAATGTTTCTCTGGGAAAATTCATTTAAGGGCAGTTTTGGGGGGAGGGGCGGGGTTAGGTTTTCATCTAATGTGCTATTCCAGTTTATTAAACAATTCTATTATCTAAATAATATTAATTAGAATTGAATATGATGTTGAAATTCCGAGTTTGAAAATAAATCGGATACCCGGAAGTGCGTTTACATTACCACTTTACTAAATGATTTTTTTCACTTTTTTCACGATTTTCTCAAAAATGACTCCGATGATTTTCTTGAAGCTACCTATATAAACTAAACATACAGAAATCTACAATTTTTATTTAAAATATTTCTCTGGAAAAATTCATTTAATGGCACTTTTGGTGGAGGGGAGGGGTTATGTTTAAGTGCTATCGTAGTTGATTATACAATTCTATCATCCAAACAAAATTAATTAGAAATAAATAGATGGCGAAAATTCCAAATTTTAAGAAAATTAGTAAGCCGGAAGGACAGTTTTTTTCAGTTTTCGACGAATTTAATTAAATTTGGTACACAAAGTATAAAATTTGTCAATTATAATTTTGATACCTGGAGTAAGTGAAAGTTGTGTGAGTGTTTCACGCCAGATTTTTTTTTATAAGGATGGACTAAAAACTATATGAAACTATTGCCTGGAAGAAGTGAGATATTCAGATATTGAGAAAGACATTGCTGTTACCATGGTGATGGCAAGTCACTTGTTGATCAGGAAATCAAAGCAATGATGAGGCTGCTGCCACCTATTTGCAAGTGGTAAAATCAACGGCTTAAATACATTACGGCCCTAATATACTCGGACATCACTTAATTAGCTTCATTATTTATCCAATGAGTTATGCGTTTGGTTATGTGCATTAAATTGCATATTACGTTTCCACAAAGTTCCTACAGTTCAATATGTAATATTTACTAACGCTATATCCCCTTTAATGCTAATAATTATTATACAAATAAATTTGTGCTAATTACTTTGGAAAACATATAAATAAATACAGAGAGACCTCCAATTCAATACAAATTATTAGTAATATTCTTAAATTGCAAAATTCAAAAAACAATTTGATCATTACAAAAAACTTTTTGAAAATTAAAAATAAAGGGCATACAAAAAAAAAAAATGACGAATATTACAAAATTATTAAAGTATTCAACCAAAAAACAATTCAAGAACTCAAATACGAAGGCAGTTTTACAAAAGCCAGTTAACCCCCTAACACTTGAAACACGCAGAATATCAATCAATTAATGATTATTTTTTTTTACACAACTACGAATGTTCCTGTAGTGGAAGAAGAAATGCAAAAATAAATAGTTTTGAAAAATAGTTTAAGTGAAATAATTTTGGCAAAAATAATGTATTTTAGAGTAAGGTACTGTAATTCAAGGTCATTGCTATCAGGGGAAACAAAGGCACAAGGATCCATTAAATTAATACAATGCCACTTGGCCAACTGTTTTGTAAGAGAAGGCATTCCTTCAAAACAGTCTGCATTCTGCATTCAAAGGTAGAACATGCTTCTGGAATCGCTCTCTTAAACTCAGTGCCAGTAATAGAGATCTGCCTTTTATTCTAGATAAACATCTGATTTATTATGATATAGTTGTGATATTATAAAATATTTAAATATCTTTAAAGATAATATATTTAATTTAATCTACCAGTGTTTTCTTAATTATTTCTTATTACTTCTCTCTTAAACATATATACTCACAAGCCCTTTTACTAAACCGCTCGTGCTACACCAACTACTGCTACAAAATACACAACTCAACACACCAAATACATTTCATTCCTAATAAACTGTAATTTTAATGATGAATGTAGTAAATTAATGACACAACTACATATTTCTCCAGGCACAGTATTATTATTACTAGTTGATAGTTATCTAACTCATGAAACATGTTTAAAAAAATCTCGAGTAAAACATTGACGTGAATTTCTCGGAAAGTTAGTTAATACAATTATGTAGAAATAAAACAAAACAAATTTTTTAAACTTCAAAATTTACTCATTTGTACTAACATAAAAATGTGGGAATCAAAACAAAATATCAAGAAGTGGGTAACACTGATTTAGAGAAAGGTTAAACAGAAAAAAAACAGATGCAAGTTGCAAGTTATATTCTTGTATTGTGTGCTGAATTAGCGAGCCAAGTTGAATTGGGTATATTTTTTATTGTTTTATTTTTTTTTAAAGTTGTTTATTCAGAATTTCGCTGCATTATTCCTATATAAATAAATATAGAGGTGGTTGGAAGACAGGGGATGCCAACATGGGCGGCAGGTAGAGAAATGATTACTTGTAACCCTGAAGAGCGCACTAATGACGTAGAAACAACCAAAATATAATTTGAAATTTAACACCAGAAAGTCCCCAAAATTATCTAAAAATCAAATTTTACTTTCTCTTACACGTAGTAAGAGGAAATATTGTATCGAGTTTTTACCGGAAATATCCGTTTTGAGATCCCCTGAGTCCAAAAAAAATGGTTTTTAGCAAATAGTCTATATGTGTGTGTGTGTGTGTGTGTGTGTGTCCTCAAAAATGAAAAACCGCGGAAAGTTCCAACTTGATGTTTCGTTTGGGTATCACCATGGGATCTGACAAGTAGTACGTTATCTGTCACAATTCCTCAACCGGAAGTACCACTTTACTGAATGTTTTTTTTTTTCCCACTTTTTTGCGATTTTCTCAAAAATGGCTCTAACAATCTCCTTCAAACATTTTTATATCAACTACAGATCCAAAGATCTACAATTTTTATTTGAAACATTTCTATCAGAAAAATGCATTTAAGGGCACTTTTGGTGGAGAGGTGAGGTTAGGTTTTCCTCTAAAGTGCTGTTTCAGTTTAATATACAATTCTATCAACTAGATTAGATTAGATTAGATTAGATTGATGCAGGGGGGACTCAGACCCAGGCACTGCAGCCTACCCGTTGAGGCTTATTGTGCCAACCCCTCAATACCTAGTAGTGGAAGCCCCCCTCTTCATGAGGCCCAGAACCTTCCCCACCAGTCCTTCCTGGGGTACGATTTCCTCCGGTCTCAACGTGCCGAAGATCTCGTACCTCAGTCTGCCGATTACAACGCAATCAAACAACATCCACAATCTGCACAAGGGCTCTGCATCCACCAACCCTACCTTGTGCAGATGTTTTTTTAACCTGCCATGCCCAGTAAACAGGCCCGTTATCAGAGAAATCTGATACCTGCTTAGACCCAGGGTCTCTCGGGTTCTTCTTCTACACAGCTCTGGCATAACCATTTTGCCGTGTTTTGCTCTAGTACTTAGCCTCCAGTGACGATTATGTTCTCTTCGAGTCCATTTTCTCAGAGAAGCCCTCGCCATACTTTTGGCTACTCCCAGAACACCGAGGAGTATATACCAAGAGGCCTCTCGATGAGTACCTCCGGTTTAACTCCATATATCCCGGCTCCAGTACCGCAGGCCATTTTGGACCCATCCGTAAACCAGGATCCCAGTCCGGCCTCGTTTTTCCCAACTTTTAGCCTATTCCAATTTTGACGTGAAAATCACCTGGAAGGGGAGCTCAAAGTGGAATGTTGGACAGCACTCTTCCCCAGCCATCTTAAAGATAGGGCCAGGGTTCACTTTCTGAGTTATGTCCACATGCTTGGCCAGGGAGCTCCTCTGTTTCCACTGGCCATTGTTCAAGTCTGTACGCACTGGCCCTCGCCTCCGCTTGTATCAAAAGTTGCAGCGGAGGTAACCCCAGCGTACTTCCAATGCAGCCGTTGGGGCACTGCAAAATGCCCCCGAGATCAGCAGGCACGCCAGCCTTTGAACACCTGATAGGTTCTTCCTCGCGACCTGCTGTTCCGTTTTTGGCCACCACACCACTGCCCCATAAGTGAGGACAGGTATGATAGTCCGCGTATAGAGCCAGTGGGTCATTTTGGGGGAAAGACCCCATGTTTTCCCACAGGCTCTAGTAACACCACAGAGAGACTTCTTTGCCTTCTGTGTAACATGCTCCAGATGCGCTTTCCAGGTGAGTCTGGAGTCCAAAATGATCCCCAGGTATTTCACCTGCCCAGACACATCTAGAGTTCTTCCAAAGAAAGGTGAAGTAGGCAAACCACTCCACGTTCCTTCTGCTGGTAAATGGAACCAAGGTGGTCTTAGAGGGGTTGACCATCATGATCCACCCATCTGCACCACCCCTCCACCTCTCGCAGGGCCTCCTGTAAAAGTTCACTTATAACAGACTCGTGTCTGCCCCTGACCACGACCACCACATCATCCGCGTAGCCAAAGACAGAACACCTCCTGCGATAGCAGCTCCACCAGAAGCTCGTCTACCACCATGCACCACAGAAGAGGAGACAAGACCCCTCCCTGGGGGCATCCCCTTGTAGCGTGGTTTCAAGCGTCTCCTCGTAGAGGTTAGCTATGATTCTTCTAGTTTTCAGCACGCTGCCAATCCACCTTGTGATGGTCCGATTTACCCCGTGCCTTTCCAAAGCTAGTTTGATTGAGCTGTAGGTCGTGTTGCTGAAGGCACCCTCTATGTCCAGAAACACACCAACAGCTACTTCCCTGCCATAAACCGCCGCCTCCAATTCTTCTACAAGAGAGTGGAGGGCCGTCTCGCAGGATTTACCCCTCTGATAGGCATGCTGATTAGAATGCAGGGGCCGCGATAAGGCACCCTCCCCCTGAAATGCAGGTCTACCAGTTTCTCCAGCACTTTCATCATAAACGAGGCAAAATCTTTGGCCTGGGTATGAGTCCTCTTCCCAGGCTTCGGTATAAAGACAACTCTTACAGGCCTCCATGCCAACGGGACATGTTGAGGGCCAAACTTGCCCTCATTACCCTGCAAAGAATAGGAGTAAGAATTTCACATCCCTGCTGTAATAATGCAGGGAGGATGTCGTCAGGACCCGGCGACTTGTAGGGCTTGAACTGAATTATTGCCCAATTAAGCTTGTTGTGTGTGACGCAAAGTTTGGCCGCGGTCCAATCTTCCCTGGATCCAGGCCGACTCCCTGGACCCATTAAAGACTCATCCCGCGGTACCGCCGTCGTCACGCTTGAGCCAGGAAAGTGTACCTGCAACAAGTGCTCCAAAGTATCCTTTCCTGCCTCAGTAAAGTCTCCGTCCGGTTTGCTGATTGTTCCCAGCGGATTTGCCGGTACCCATGACAGGAGCATCCAGGATTACTCGCTGCAGTTGATCCGCAGCATCCCTGATGTCATTCTGGGTCCTAAAAGAGCGTTTGACTGCAATGATGTTCTGGCTGAGATCCTGCCTACATGACTCCCAGTCCGTTCGCCTGGGATTCTTGAAGGTCAGCGTTTGCCTGCAGTTAGCCAGGATGTCAAACCAAATGTACATGTGATCCGAAAGTGAGGGTTCTTTCGACACATGCCAGTCTCTCACCAGGGTCGATATGAAGTTAGCCCCTAAGGTCAGATCAATCACCTCTCTACGATTAACGTTGTAGAAAGTTGGTGTTTGTCCTTCATTCATTATGCACAAGTTATTAGACAAGATGAATTCAAGGAGTGACTTGTCTCTTTTATTGTTGTCCGTGCTTCCCCACACAGTATTGTGTGAGTTAGCATCGCAGCCAATAATGAGATGTAGGCCTTTTTCCCTACAACAGGTGACCAGCTTCCGCATCTCCTCAGACGGCGGCGGCACTGTTGAGTCGTACGGCAGATACGTAGAGGCCAGCACAATTTCCCTAGTCTCCTCTGCCGCACGTAGCTTTATCTTCACTGCAGTCTGATTCCTAGAACAAAAGTCCAACAGCAGCAACGAGGTAATGTCTCCCCTGACATAGATACAAGTCCTGGGATTTTCCAGGCTACGATCATAAATTATCTTACCTGTTGCTTCTCCTAGTCCTGCCACTCTCCCCCGGACCAGCCAGGGCTCTTGGATAAGGGCTAAGGAGATGTTCTCTCTGTTGAGATATCTGGACAGGGCCGACGATGCCTCCCTACTGTGATGGCACTCTGACCTATCCCCCTTGTGGTCCTTATTACAATGTATATATTAAATAATAACCAAATAAGTGAAAATAGATGTATCGAATAAAATCTTGTCCTTAAGATAAAACCAAAATTAGAGGGATTAATTTATAATAAGACTTACATATAAAACAGATTGAAGGTTGGGTTTGCACTATATCACTCATGTACATTTTCGGATAGCACTGCTTTTCCCTATACACAGATCCCCTAACTACAATTTTTATCTAGTATATATATTTTCTCCCTCCCTTGAACAGGGGAAGGAAGGGAAATTCCTTTCTATTGTAAGTAAAGGTTCATAACTGTTCATTATTGTTTTCACCCAACCTTCAAAAAAACCCAGGCTTGAGAGTGCTCTAAATAGCAAGCAATATTAAATATATTTTAACTCATCTATTTTACTTAATTATAAAATCATGATATATATATATATATATTTTTTAATTATTTCTCTCAAAGATCTACACATTACAATATATATCAAAATATATATAATAAAATGAATAGATGAAATATAAAATGTATTATAGTATATTTGTAGTAAAACTAAATTATATCGATACAGATAATAATTTTGGTGAATTGAGTGGAAGCTTTTCCTTTTAAATAAACGCATCTTATATAATGTATAAAATATTGTCGTGTCAATTTATACCAATTAAGACAGATAAAGAAAAGTTCTGATATAACGAAGTATCATTGAGATGGAAATATATGGAATGTTTATTTTTAATTCTGCTTATTTCATTTATATACTAATTTAGGGTGCACTTCTAATTTAAATGGGACTTAATATCAAGACTTAACTTAAATGCTAATAACTAAGCTATTGTATTATTACTTACATTCATATATAAATTTAATTACTCCTTACTTTGATACCATTGGCAAGTATTTTGATAGTGAAAATTTCTCAAATTTGAATTTTCACCATAGATAAGAAAAACATGTTTTGAGATATGAGAAAAAAATGTTTGGAACGAATGGTCTGTTTGTGTATGTGTGTGTGTGTGTATGTGATCTGACATGAACTGTATGAACAAAAAAAAGGTGACTACATGATAGTTATTTATTTTTTTGATTTTATATTTTCGAGAATTCTTGAAATTCTCTAACTTTCGGAAAAATCTTTCTCGAAATTCTCTGTAATTTTTGAAGAAGTTTGGAGTTTAGTTGAAGTGTCCAACTCCGTAATATCAAGAACATGCGCCTAATCTTCAATCTACGTATTTCATTAGGTAACCGATTTCAGAGTGATGTTTATCCCTCGATGGAAGTGAAGATATCATGTGTAGGTTTTGGGGGAATTGGAATTTGAGGGGGGCTTAGAAAGGCTTAAGTTTTGCTGGGCACTATTTGAGCTAAATAGAAGATAAAAGGCGTTTTACGGTACAGTGCGCCTAGTAGCTAGCATTCTTTGGTGCGAAAGGAAAGGGTTCGATTTTCGTGGAGGCTACACCGGGCTATAGTCCTAGCAGTTAAGTAAGTGAAGCAGTCACCTTAGATATGGAACCTAGAACAAAAAATGTTTGAAATTGTAGCCTAAACCCTTTCTCTGTCATTGCGTCAAATGTTTTGTGGACTCTGAGAAGGTGAGAGAGTCTTAAAAGGGATCGTAAATGTGATTTTAGACTGGAGGGTTTATCGATAAGGTTTGTATATTTGGCTGTTATTTACAATTCGAATCCTTACGTTTCGGTAGGTGCAAAAACTATTTTCTAGGACTAGCAGAAGAAATGGATCATATAGTAAAAATTATAATATGTAGATGAGTCTGCAAGCTGGATAACATCTGGTATATTATCCGTCTTAGCATGCATATTTCTGATATTACTGACCAGTTTCGGATTTTCCTCCATCGTCAGAGTTAAGTTATCAAGTACGTGCAGTTTATTACTTCAACTATATGTTTCGGTTACACACTACACTTGTTGACTTGTTGATTGCATACCTTTTTTTTCAGAAAATTTTATTTTTAGGGGGGTGAGAAATGTTCTAGATGAGCTGCACGCACACATTAAACTATCCTCTAAATCTGAAGTGACTAATTTTATTATAATGTCTGTTCTTCAATCATGTAGGAAGAAAAAATTAGTTAAACATAACCGGAAGACTAGAAGTGAAATTTTATCGTACACATTTTTATGTTGTATGGCTTTTCAACAATTTTCTTTTAAAAGTTGTAATACTAACTCACACATATGCATTTAACGTATTACTTTTGATAAATGGAAACATTTTTAGCGGATAAAAATATCTTAGCTTGCCTCTGGAACATCTTTAACATTAGGCTGCAAAAAAAATAAACTATTATTTCAAGTTATGTTAGGGACTGATAAAGACGCTGATATAGTAATCAATGTTTAGTCACATTCAGATAATTCCTGTGACCCTAAGTATTCGGGTTCTCCTCCATGGGCAATTAAAAGTAAGTGAAAATTCCAAGTTTCACAATTTAATTTGTAAATTTAATAGAACAAAAAAGAAGAAGGTTATACCGATCGATTTTTCGCATTTATAACCTTTCTCTCTTCACCCAGTTAAAAATAAATCTGGTGACGTATCTCCCATAGATTTGACCCGATAGAAAGTTTATATATATTGTAAATGCAAGGATTCCATATTTAACCTTTCCTCGTACTACCAATGGGTAAAACAGTAAATAGGGTAAGGGGTGTTGGGCTTTATGGGTAGACAGGAAAGTGACGCCAGTTTTGGAGAGGGGGTGAAATGTTCTCTAATTTGGTAAATACGTGAATAAACCATTCGCAGCTAACACGACCACTGACAGACTTGACAGTTACCACTTAACGTTACCCTCCTGCCTCCTCCTCCTCTAGCTATCGGTTTGTCTCTTTCTAATTCACACACACACTCTTTGCTGCAACTCTGGCATGGAAGTTATTTGTTGCTCGCTAACCCCCTCTCTTCCTCTCTCTCCATACCACCGCGTCCATTTCTCGAATTTACACCGTCTATATCTTCGCCCGGCAGTCGGTGGTGAGGCCCCGTAACCTGTCCTTGAACTGTACAGAAATTTGTTTCCCTACGCTCTCCTACTATCAACCACTTTGTAACCCAGTAATATTCAAATATACTGGGTCCATATCAAAATTGAGTTCATAAGTTTTTCTGGTTCTCATATAATTCTGAGAGAGAGCGATAGAGAGAAAATTACAACAGCCGTTAAGTGAGAAATTTGCAAAATTGCTGGGCCGCTGTTTCATATTTATACCATTGTCAACATTATACACAACACAGCTCATATCTTATTTATATTATTACACACTGGGCGCCTGTCCCTGGAATTGTGAAGTTGTACTCTAATGGCACGTGGATGAGTAACAAACAAAACTTACTACGGTCATATATGTGTATGGACATATATGTTATATATAGACATATGCTATACATTTTATAAATTTCATCCATTTACTATATTTATTTAAATTAAACACTGTGACAGATCACACTATGCAATGTAATCAAGTTCAGTATTATGACTGCAAGTTTATATCACAGAATGTTTGAAATCCCTTTTGTGAAATATGCATACGACCTTCATTTACATTACAATATTATAGTTGCCATATTTTCTTGAAACTTGCAATGCTCATTAAAAATGTATAATTGGACTTGTATTAAATATGAATAAATAAGGCGGGTATTATATTTGTTTACCTGAAAACGCCAATGCTGTCGCAACGCTCTGTAATACCAAATTAACAGATCTTCTATAACATAAAATCAATTTTTTCGGTTAACAAATGTTTCAAATAAAAGATAGGTCATTTCTGTAAAATAAGCATTCCAAGTTTAAAGAAAATCGATTAATCTCCAGAAAAAAAGAAAGAATTAAAAACCTATTCAATAAACTCCACTTCCGCTTAATTCTTCAAATTTGGAATTCTAGCCATATGTTTATTGTGCCTTCATAGTATATAGTTGATAGAACACTTTACTGGAGTGTTACTTTAGAGGAATGCTTAACATTGCTGTTCCCCCACCCCCACCAAAAAAAACAAAAAAATTCTTGGTGAAATGCACACAAAAAGTTTTCAGTTGAAAACAAAAAAAACTTTTAAAATAGTTGACTGACACATACACAATTCTACCTCATCAGTTCGGATTCAGACCAAAATATTCAGCAGTACATTAAATTAAAAAACGTTATAGAACATACAAGTACACAACTTTGGTGAAAGAAAAATAAGGCTGCGATATTGGTTGATGTAGCTGCGCATTTGACACAGTTTGGCACTCTGGCTAGTTTACAAACTCAGAAACACAAACGCACCTTACTTTTTTCGTTTTACGACAGAACATTCCAATATATATAACAAACAACACATCCAGTACTGGACGAGAAATTCTCGGACAAGGAGCAAACACAGTCCTGTTCTCTTCAACCTTTACTGCAACCTACTTGCACCTACTTGAAAGCAGAAATTTTCGCTCCTCAGGTACACGGAATGAACATCTCCGAATACTCAAAATTAACAACAAAGGAATTCCCTAAAGAACAATAAGCTATCTTGGAGTACAAGACTCATTTGGTGGCTAGACATCAACATTAATCTTCAACAAGCATACCACACGACTGAAGCAACTATACCCACTTATTAGCCAGAATCGCCCCATTCAGACATACCTATACCGTACTCTACTCTTACGAACGCTACTCAGACCTCTTCTAACATATGTCTGTCTGTTTGGATAACAGGAAATAGTAACACACTAACGAAAGGATTACACACTTTTCAAAACAAAATATTACGCATTGCATTAAACGCATCTTGATTTACTAGGATACACAAATATACAAAGAACTTTACATTTTAGTATGCAACTGACAGACAATTTCTTCCTTATCTTCACCGACTTCAATCCTCAACCGCCCACTACCACATAGACCAGCCTAAAGGCTTTAGAAGATTGAAACCCTGATTATATCAAGATCTTTAACATTTTTTTCATTTTATTATAACCTCCAAGTATGAAGCTTTTGATTGGTCCATTTTTAATTTATAAATAAAGAAGAAATTAAAAATACATTTTTTCAATTTTTTTTGAAAATTCCTCTACCGAAAGTACCACTTTGCTGAATGTTTTTTTCACTTTTTTGTGATTTTTTCGAAAATGGCTCCAACTTGGTACATCATTACACATACTAAGAGACATAATTTTTATTTGAAACATTTTCTGGGAAAATTCATCTAAGGCTACTTTGGGGGAAGGTTGGGGTTATGTTTTCTGATAAAGTGCTATTTCCGTTTTTTATACAATTCTAGCATCTAATTAATATTAATTAAAATTATATATGTTGCCAAAATTCCGAGTTTGAAGAAAATGGTTGACCGGAAGTGGTTTTTTACTGAACAATTTTTTCAATTTTCTTCGTTTTTATCCATAAAAACACCGACGGATTTCTTGAAATTTGATGTTCTAACTTTGAATACGGGGACCTATAAGTTTTGTTTGAAGCTTTTTTTCCAGAAACTTCATTTAAAGAAGTTTGAGGTCGGTGGGCAAAGTTTTGTGAGAGGTAAACATTTAGTAAAAATTCTAAATTTGAAGAACATTTCTCACTTATAATTCTATAAACTGAAGTAAGAGAAAGTCATGTGAGTGTTTCACACCAATTCTTCTATATTTTATTCATTTAATTTGTCTTTTATTTCTCTTCTGTTTTTTTATTTTATCTGTTTTATTTAATTTATACATTTTCCTTCATCAGACTTTTTACAAACTGGCTTGTAGTTTATCAGGTTCTGGAATAAAGTAAATTTTTTTTATTTTATTTCCGAATAGTAACCTTAACATGGATTATTTTTTTCTATATGAACAACTTGATATTTCGTTTAGATACAACCATCGGTACCAATTAGGAAGTTTCGGTCAAAATCCGTCAACCAGAAGTAGGAATTAACCGTTTCTTTAAGTCCTTAGCCATTTTCTTGAGCAAGTAAGAAGACCTTGAGGAACGCAAGTTCATATCGCTCAAGGCATTTAAATATTTAGGGCCTCTAGAAACAGAAATGAATGAAGCGTATGTGGCTATAAAATATCGACAAAGAGCCCTTCATTAACAGAAAATCCTACGTTTCAGAATTCTTGTTAAAAAAAGCCAAGTTTTCTAAGTATAAAACTGTTGTAAGACGCACAGTGTAATAAGGGAGCGAATGGAGAGCAACACACAGTCTTCAGATTATGGCAAAGGAAAGTCTTAAGGAAACCATGGGGGAAGATAGAGAATCCTTCCCAACTTGGAACTGCAAACTCTGTACGCAGAAGCAGATATCATGCCATATATGCATATTAAAAACCTGGTGTGAAACATTCATACAACTTTCTCTTACTCCAGTTTTCAAAATTATAGTTGACAAATTTTATAGTTACTATACAGAATTTAATGGAATTCCTCGGTGGCACTTCCGGTTTACTGTAACTTTTCTTGAAACTCGGAATATTGGCTATCTATTTATTTCTAATTAATTTTCTCTAGATGGTAGAATTGTATAATCAACTAAGGTAGCATTTTAGAGGCAAATATGACCCTAGCCTTAACCCAAAAGGCCCTTGAATGAGTTTACCGGGAGAAATATTTGAGATAAAAGTTGTAGCTCTTTAGATGTGTAGTTCACTTAATCAGTTCAAAGAAAATCATTGGAGTCGTTTTCGAGATAATCGCAAAAAAGTGAAACAACCATTCAGTAAAGTGTACTTCCGGTATTGAGGAATATACTTCCGGTTTGAGAAATTTTGAGAGATAACATATTGTCGGATCCCGTGGTGATACCTTAACGGAATATCAAGTTTGAAGTTTCCGCGATTTTTCGTTTTGAGCTAGGCTATTCACATACATACATACATACACACACACACACACACACACACACACACACACACACACACGTTGCAGGAAATGTTGTCTCGCTTGCATTACGCTATTACATTCCTGGAGGAGTTGGTCCACACTTTGGGATGAGACGAGGTTGCAGGAACAGACAGGACTGGGAGTGATGTTAAATCTATGGAGATAGGCAGCCATTTTTCCATGCCTCGAGAAATTTGAGTCAGTCTATAGTTGATTTTAAAGTGCTCCATTTTTAGTCTCATCAAGATTGATGGGAAGAACTCCTTTGTCAGTTTGCCAGTCAGTGAGTCACTCCCACTTTTCTATGCTCCGCTGTTCAATCCAGAAGATTTAATAGCAGTTAAGGGAAATTTGCAGTAACTAATGGCAATGTTTTTGTCTTTAGAGGCTTTCTTAGCCAGCTTGTGGTCGTACTCGTTGCCCTCTATCCCGACATGAGCCCTCACCCAAGAGAAGGATATGGAGAAATGCTGCTGAGGCCCTAGTAGGGCGAGTCTGGTTTTTTCTGTGAGTGGGAGATGAATGTTAGCATTCCCCATTGTGTCCAAGGTAATGCGGCTGTTAGTGAAGATTTTAACCTTTCTCCCTACACATCCGTTTTCTCCTAGCCTTTCCAAAACTTTGCGATCGCCAGCTGTTCCGCTTGATTGTTGGAGTAGTGTGGGTCAAGCCTATACTTCCCTTCAGCAATCAATCTGCATTCTCAAACACAACGAAAGCGCAACCAACCTTCTCCGCATCTTTGCTCCCATCCATAAATACCTCCATATCGAAGGGGCCCTCTCCATCAATATTCAGTGTAGGGAAATTAGCTGGATGTTGGCACATTTTGAAATTCAGGGGCTTGTCAAGCAATGATCCATTTATCCCTTCCACGTCCTTGGTATTATGATATTGACATATTCATAGTAATTGTACAAATGTGTCCATCAACTAAGTTACTTTTTTATACTAAACAATTAAGTCCTAAACAGTTAATGATCTGTATACAATCGCATGCAATATTTTAGTGGAGCATGCTGACAAATATATATTTAAAAAAAACACACACCCAGACCTTTTCTAGATAGCACTTTTTTTTGGACTCAGGGGACCTCAAAACAGATATTTCCGGTGAAAACTCAATTTTGAAAATTTGCCACTTACAATATTTCCTCTTACTAGGATTAAGGGAAAGTAATAATTAAGAATGTATGTTGGTTTCCCATGTGGAGAACCAAGGATGCAGGAGAACCGAATCTATAGAACGTCTTTTGTGGAGAAGACCGGAAGTCTGGTGTGGGAAAGTGGACAGAAAAGGCTCCTGATTATAGTTAGATATAAAATCTTAATCGAGGGGCACTGGTCTTCAGAACTATAGCGCCGAAGAGAAAGGCAGGAAGCGATTTTCTTGAAATTGGGTTCAACGGTATTCCTTGAATTTCATGTATAAATACACTATTTCTTGACTTCACTATTTCTTTCATGCTTCTTTCCTGTACGAAGAAATAAATGGCTTCTTTTTGGAAAAAGTTATTGATGATTTTTGTTAAGTTAGAACAACTTCAAGCATAAAACAAAACAATAAGTGAAGTAATCTAAATAATAAGTATGGGAAGACATCACTAAAAACTAAGGCAAAGAAGGAAGAAAAAAATAGATGCAATCAGCCGAATACTGGTTGGCATTTCGATTTAGTTGGCAGTGCAAAAGAAAGGAGGTCATTCTAGAGGATTGCTTCTGCAAACATTTACCACTTTTATTGGCACTATACTCTACTACTTTTTGTATACCACCTCTTTCTATTTTATCTGGAAAAGGAAATATATAGGTGAAGAGAGAGACAGAGATTGGGCGAGAGCAAGAGAGAGAGGGAAAGCCAATTCTTTGCATAATTATAATATTACTTTATTTGTATACAAAATTACAAATAAGAAAATATTTTACCATGTCAACGGTTGAACCATCTACCAGAGGTTGTTACAACAGCAAACAATAAATAAAATATAAATGAACAGTATAAAACAAAATAGGAAATATATTACAGAAATACAACATAAAAGAGAGTAATATAAATAAAAGAAAATTACCGTGGATACTGAGAAATATTATTGTATCAAATATTAAACCAATTAACTAAATATTTTCTGTAGTACCAGGCTCATTTAACAAAATTTATGACATTTAATATAGTTTCTGTTTAACATGATCAAAAGAAGGGGTCTTGAAAGAAAAGGATAACCCAAAAAGTAAAGTCCATGTTCAGATAATTGTGTACATATACTGCCAGAAAATGAAACATACCCCCATTGACTCGGGTGTTACATAGAGCACACTATTCTATAGGACCTGCAGACACACTACACATAGGACCTGCAGAGGTAGTTGATGTGTGCAGCTACTTGGGTTTAGCGCACCCACAGGTAAACTTGAGCTCCCCACCACACACACTCACTCACACCTGAACACTCGACACTTTACAGACGACCACACTCATTGCACGAACAAGGACACGCACTCGTTGAGAGCTCGGAGTATAAATATCTCTCCCTCGTGCTTGCCGGCACGAGGCTTTGGGGCTAGGGTGGAAAAGGGGATCCTGGGCATTGAGGGAGACGACGACCTGCGGGCGTCCGATCCCAACACATGTCTTTGGCCTCGGCTTCACCCGAGAGCTCTACCTGGGGGATAGCCCGACTCCAGGAAGGCTAGGGAATTCCGCCTCAGGCGGGTTACTAGGGTTAGGAGGGGGGCCGCGGGGGCACGGGTCGATGCTTCAGTATTGGAACATTGTCTTCCGCGGCACCTGACTATATCGGGGTACGATCATCCACCCGGACAGTAACCGGGTCCACTTGAGCGTCCGCGGAGGTGGGACCACGCACCTCGACGAATATTTATTGGTTATTATGGAAAATAATCAAATAAATCTTTCTGGGCCTAGCCCAACCTTTCTTCCTACCCAATATCCCACCCTATTCCTAGTCCAACCCTCCAACCTAGTCCTATACCTAACAATCCTCTCCCTTCTTCTGAACCCCTTCCCCTTGTAGAGATTCCCCACTCTACAGCAACTCCTACCCCTTCGACTGATCTTACAGGCAAATGAAAAGGCATGGAAAAGGACAACACGACTGGAAAAACACTAACTGGGCTGCACTTTACGCTGCAACCCTATAGCCCCTCTTCACCGCCAAGGAAGAAAGCCAGGGGCGGCAACAAAGTAACTGAGAAAACCGCGAAGTTTTTAGACTTGGAACAAGATAATTGGGGAAGGTTCTTCGTTGTAAAAAAGAAGGATGGTTTCTTCACAAATGAGTGTTCCTTCAAATTGTACCAATACATAAAAACGTCCGTAGGTAAACCAAAAAGCGTAAAAAAGCAAAACGACGGATCTATTTGCATCGAAGCAGAAAACCGCGCTCAGGCAGAAATTATCCTGAAGTTACAAAAGTATATGGATGCTGAACTGGAAGCATGTCCCCACAAACGTTTAAACACATCACAAGGCGTGATTACATGTCGGGACTTTTTGAATAGTTCTGTAGCAGATAAAAAAGAGGGTCTGGCTGATCAGGGTGTGGTGGATGTGAGGCGAATAAAGCGGAGGCAGGAAGGTTCCTTAGTGGATACTGCTTCCCTCGTCCTCACCTTTGACCGCCCAAGACCGCCACAAATGATTGTCGCAGCTTTCTATAAGCTAAAAGTGCGCCCATATATACCGTCTCCAATGAGATGCTTTAAATGTCAGAAGTTTGGGCACACTTCCATGAAATGTAAGGCTGTAGAAGCGGTGTGCATATGTGGTAAACCTAACCATGAAGGTGATTGCACACCGCCAATTACATGTGTAAATTGTGGCGGAGATCATAATGCCAGATCCTCGGGGTGCCCAATCTTAACTAAAGAAAAAGAAATTCAGAAAATAAAAACACTTCAACAATTGCCCTATCAAGAGGCAAGGGCAATTGTTGAAAGTAAATTTTAGGCAACACAAGAAATTTCATACTCGGAGAAAGCAAAGGCACCCCAAATAGTGGCACACATTGGGGCAACAATAGTGACAATTAGTCTGGGGCAACAAATAAATGACCCCTCCCCGGTCTTCAGGGGAACTATTACAAAGGTGGGAGAAATCCCACCACCCAAATATGCCCCTCAAGGGGCATTGGTAGCCGAAAGGCTACCAACAACTCCCACAGCTAGTGGGAGTAATACAAAGGTGGGATCAATCCCACCTAAACAAATGACTACCTCCGTGGGGGAGTGGAAGATGGTGAAATCACCGAAACGCTCTTCCAGGAGGAAAAGTCCAAAATTGATTCTGCCGCCCCCAAGCCCAATAAGGGTTAGGGGAAAAATCGGCGGATCCACAAAAGGACAAGCAATTCCTAATGTCCGCTCCCCCCAGCAGCAATAGCAGTTGATGGGGACGGACATTGAAGCTTCGGAATCGGAGGGTGGCAGCATTTCTGACCATCCTCCTAGACATAAGAAAAGGGGTTGGCCTAAGGGTAAGCCTCGGAATAAGTGTGCCACTGAGTAAGTACTAATCTACGCATCCATGTACATTTCTTTTACCAATATAATGAATCCGGTAATTAAAAGTGTAAATAGTTTATTAAGTATTAGGATCCTACCAGGCATGAATTCTTCAAAATATTAAACATGTGTGAGTCCATTCTTCAATGGAACATGCGGGGCTTTATGAATAATATGGAAGGGTTACGTCGAATGGTAGCGGAATACCGTCCATTTGGGTTGTGCCTCCAGGAAACAAAGATTCGCCCGGGCAACTCATTCGAATCCCTGGGTACGTCGTGTATAGTAAAGAGGTACAACCTGCTCCAGGTGGGAGGGCGCATGGTGGAGTGGCCGTATGTGTACCTGTTCTAAAAATTAATGATGTCGTCGTCACCGAGCCAGGAGAGGCGGCTGGGGCCTTGGCTGAACACTTTGCTCAAGTTTCCAGCTCACAGGCTTACTCAGCAGAATTTCTCCAGCGAAAAGGTGATGTGGAGCAACAGCCACTCAACTTTGAGACCGCTATCTATGAAGCTTATGACGAACCGCTGACCATCAATGAGCTAGAAAATGCTTTGAACAAATGCAAAGATTCTGTTCCAGGGGTGGATGGAATCCCATATGATATGATTAAAAACTTGAATGCAGCTGGGAAGGAAAGTCTGCTCAGACTATACAATAGCATATGGGAGACTGGCCAATACCCTGATGGTTGGCGTGAAGCAATCATTGTGCCGATCCCTAAAGAAGGAAAAGACCCAAGTGATCCCTCCAGTTACAGACCCATTTCGTTGACCACCTGCTTGAGTAAGGTCCTCGAATCTATGATCAATTATAGATTAGTTTATGTATTAGAAACGAGAGGACTTTACAGCCAGTATCAGGCGGGATTTCGCAGATATCGTTCCACTTTGGATCAGGCGAGCCACCTTGAGATCTATGTGCAAAACGCATTCATGCGAAGAGAGCACGTGCTGGCCGTGTTCTTTGATCTCGAGAAGGCTTATGATACAACGTGGAGATATGCGATACTGCGGAAGTGTCACGAGTGGGGACTGAGAGGGAAACTGCCAAGGTTCCTTCGTAGCTTTTTAGAATCGCGAAGGTTCCGAGTGCGCCTTGGGTCGGTCCTTTCGGACCCACATGTCTTGCAAAATGGTATTCCTCAGGGATCGGTGCTAAGCGTAACTTTATTCACGATAGCGGTAAAGAGTCTAGCAGAAGTTGTAGGAAATACTGTTCAAGTATCTTTATATGTAGACGATCTCGCCATTTATTTATCAGGAACTGATCTCGGCGAGGTCGGCCAAACCCTACAACAAGCAATAGACAGAGTGGCTGACGAGGCTTCTAGGAGCGGGTTTAGATTCTCTGAAACCAAGACGGTGTGCCTACATTTTTGTCGTTTAAGGCAGGAGCATAGTCCTCCCACATTGTTTCTAAGTGGCACACCGATCCAGTATAAAGAATGTATCCGTTTCCTTGGTCTCGTATTCGATACTAAATTGACCTGGCAGGATCATATAGATTATACCTATACAAAAGCAAGGAAAACCCTCGATGTCTTGAAATTTCTAGGAAGCTATAGATGGGGAACGGAACGGGAAATCTTAAAACGCATATTTATTACACTTACCCGTTCCAAACTTGAATATGGAGCCCCAGTTTATAGTTCTGCGCGCAAGTCACGCCTGAAACTATTAGACAAGGTTTACAATGAAGGTATTAGACTGTTCACAGGCGCCTTCCGTACTAGTCCTCTACAGAGCCTCTATGTAGAGTCGGGAATGCTGCCTTCTCAACTTAGGAGAGAGCAGCTTACCCTGACATACATCGCTGGAATATGGGGAAAGAGTTTTCATAACTTATTTCCCGTCATATTCGAGAGCCCACATAATGAAGAGTTCTATCAACAGCGCTCGCGGACGCGACCGGTTGGGGTCAGAGCCAAGGAATTATTGGCAGCGGAGGGAATTGAACTTGGGCCGGTGGTAGGTTGGAGCTTTGCGTCTTCTCCTCCCTGGTCATTACCCTCTGCAAGCGTCCGCATGGACCTGGTATTCCATAAAAAAGAGGAAACCCTTCCCGTCGTCTATAGACAAAAATTACTAGAAATTCTAAATATTTATTATGACTCCCGACCTATCTTTACAGATGGGTCGAAGATAGGCGACGGTGTGGGTAGCGCGGTGTACACGGAAGGAGTCACCCTTAGTTGGACACTTCCGCATTATGCAACCGTCTACACTGCGGAAATGTTTGCTATATGCCAGGCCATAGAATTAATCAAGAATAACAATTACAAAAAAGCGCTAATATTGACGGACTCATTAAGTGCATTAATGGCTCTCCGGGACCGATTCTCGACAGACCCAATGGTCTTTGATGTTTACAACTTATTGCTGCAGTTAAGCGCACGTGGTCAAGGGGTAACGTTCGCCTGGGTGCCGGGTCACATTGGCGTGTCCGGTAATGAAAGGGCGGACGAGGCAGCCAAGCGAGCTGCCTCTACACAAACAGAAGAAATCAGACCCGTTCGCCCCACTGACCTACAAATATATATGAAACGCATTATTAATAGGAAATGGCAAAGTCAGTGGGACAGGATGAGCGAAAAGCTTAAAGACATTAAACCACGTGTGCGAAGTATTACAGTCGAGAATTTCCCGCGGCATGACTCTGTGATTCTGACGAGGCTGAGGATTGGTCATACACGTGTGACCCATGGGCACCTCCTTATTGGCGGAAGAAGGCCGAGGTGCTCTCGATGCCGAGAAAGGCTAACGGTGGCGCACGTGTTGGAAGGGTGTCAGGCTCTGCGTACTCAGAGAGAAAGAGCAGGCCTGCCACATGACAAGCGCGCTATTCTACAAGAGGGTTCTCCTTATATAAAGAGGCTATTTGATTTTTTAAAGCATATTAATTTGTATAGAAATATCTAAGTTAGTAGGTAGGTTAGGTTAGGATAATTAAACTTGGGTGAAGGAATACCGAGTACTTCACCCAATTAGGTTAGTTCTTTTTTATGTAGGGGAAAGGAATATCGAGTACTTTCCCCTCGTATGAATGTATATGTTAGTGTGAATGTATTTATAGTGCGATTGTATTTATTAGCGAGAATGTATATATTGGCGTGAATGTATTTATTAGTACGATTGTATTTATTAGCGAGAATGTATTTATTTGTGTGAATGTATTTATTAGCGAGAATGTATTTATTGGCGAGAATGTGGGGGTGAATGTTTAGTTTAGATATTTTATTTCGGGGTTGAAAGAAATTTTATAAAAGTATTTCAACCCTATTAGGTTTAGATTAACATTAGGATTAGTTCACTTAAGGATGTGCAGGAATATTTGTTAAAAGTACTGCACACCTAAAATAGAATAGTTTACAGCAAGCAAATAGCCTCTTTAGGATAGACTACATAAATTTTCAGGATAATTTCTTGCTTATATTACATAAAATTCGTTATTTATCTGCATGCAAGAGTTCCACATTTAAATGATGCAAATAGATCCAGAATTGTCATATTAATTTATTTTATATATAATTGTTAATATATAATATTTATATTTAAATAAGATTTAATAAAAAAGGGATGACACAACAAGAGATCCACACTCCCCCTCGTCGACATGATTGATGAAATAAGAGGGGATGTGTGGTACTATATTCAATAACCTCGGGCTCCTCATGCCTTGCTAGACAAGGCATTGATGTGGACGCTACAAAGGTTGAATATGTGTCATCCAAGCTCGTGCGGACCGGGTAGAGAACGAAACAAACTGAGGGGCGCTAATAACCTTAGAAGTTGATGCGCCCCCAAAAAAAAAAAAAAAAAAAAAAAACAGATAAAGAAAACTAAAAATTTCCACCTTGATTGATTGTGATCTGCTTGCAGGCAGCCTCTTCTCGTGGAACTCTCATTTCTGAAAGAGGAGGTAGACCGCAATTTGAAGGTAGCTGCTATAATGGAAAAATAATCTTTTGGAAAGGAATTATTCACTGTTGACGACATAAACACAGACATGAATTCTTGGCATAGTTAGGCATGGAATAGTTTGTTGTACATATATTGGTAAAATTAAGATCAAGATTAAAAATTTAATATTTTTGCAATTTAAACTTAAAAAATAGATTTTCTTCCAAAATATTGTTACTTTCTCTTACTAAGTGGAATATAACTTATTAGTGGAATTATTCAATCGTGGCAAATTTACGAAATAAAATTATTCACAGAATTTACATTATTTAGGTTCTTTGAGTTCGAGAAAGTGTTGTTTAGAAACTGGTACGTTTTAGCATAACTCAAAAACGGAAAATCGGTACTTGATATTTCGGTGAAGCTGAAACTTGATATTTCTTATTGTGTTACCAAGGGACGCGACAATAAGCTTTTGGTGAAAACCGACCCACCGGAAGTAGTATTATACTGTAATTTTTCAGTTTTTTTTTCGATTTTTTCCAAAAGGAGCTACAACTTTTATATGAAACATTCTTCCGGGAAATTCACCTAACGGGTGTTTTGGGGTAGGTGGATCATTAGGCTTTCCTTTTAAAGTGCCATTTCAGTTTGGCATACGTTCGTCTATATAATATTAATATGAATCAAATGTGCTGCAAAAATTTCGAGTTTGAAGAGTATCGGTTTACCGAAAGTCCAATTTTTGCATGTACATTTTCAGTTGTATGTGTAATGGAACCCCAATCGCTAGCATATTCTCCACAAAAAAAGCTAGACTCAATAGTTCCAACAGCAACCGCGTCAACTATGCATTTGAACCTCTGTAACCCCCACAGTAATGTATTGGCAAATAGGCTTCAATCACGACAGCCTATCTCTCGCCTGTAGGGTGTCTCTAGCTTGTCAGAAAAATCGAATATAAGCTGATTATCTGAGAGACTTATAGTCAGTTTGTAATTACAATAAGTTTACGGCTAGTCACCAAACTTGTACTTGAAGGGTACAGAGGGAGTCTCGCCATTCCAACTCTGAAGTACACTCCGCACCGTTAGAACGGAGAGTTTCTAACTATTCACAACACACGAAGCGGTTGCAATATCAACGCTACGCCATTCAACATTCAACACGCAACCTTCATCATTCACTCCTTTGCTCGTTCACTCTCTCCTGTTCTCTCCTTACTCAGTAAAACGTTAAAATATTAATTATGAGTTTAGTGTTTGGCCATCACCCATCAACAATCATTTCCTGAAACGATTACCTAAGTGAAATTTGTAATTGGTTGATGTAACCCGTAATTCAATCGAAACTATGTAAATTGCAGTAAGAGAAAGTTAGGACCACACTAGTTTTACTTCTTTCAATTTGAGAGAGAGAAAGTGTTGCCAATGGTAACAAAATATCTTATAATAAAAAAATCACAGGAAGCAGTTTTCGATAGAAATCCCTCAAGCGGAAATATAAGTTAATTAAGAAAAATTTGATACAACGCCAAATTTCCTCTCTTCTAAGTAGTATTCGAAATATAAAAAATGGAAGCGGAAGGAACTGATTTTTATTCAGCAAAAAAAAAAAATGTAAAAAAAAAATTTTTAAGCATTTATCCTACATTATGATATTCATAAGTCGGCAGAACGCCACTGTACAATAATTTCAATGGTTAGTCTGTTTGAAATAGTGCCAATGACCCGATCATTTAAGCTAGTCAATCATAAATACTTTTACAAAGATTTCTGGACAGTCATTTAAACTAATGGCCCGGAGGAGAGAGAAAAAAAATTAAAAAACAGAAATTGAGGCGGTTGAGTTAGCCTAATCACAAAGTAAATATACATAAAAATGTACCATACATATTTTGATTTGAACATATATAAGTTGTTTGTTTTTAACAACAGATTTTATTATTCTGAAAAGAATTACAAATGTACAAAGATAAATATTATATGAATTAAATGAAACACGAAATATAAGTAAATAATTAAAAGAATAATATATCTGTATATAGAAGAATATTCCTGAAAAGAATAATTAAATTACACGTTATTAATCGAGTAAAATAAACAGAACAATTTAAATAATATTCACTTTTTTTTTTGAAGGGGGGCCAATGCACCGCTACCCGTTTCGATCTATTGTGCTATGTCCTTCTCTGAACGTCCGTTCTACAAAACCTCCATCAGGTTGAGATCCCTGAGGAATCCCAATACCCTGACGGGCTCTAGAGAGGGTATATCCCCCCTCCTCCACCTAGTAGCTACCCAGGTTCTTGAATCTTCTCTGAGTGGCAGCCTCGCAGTTTGTTAGAAGATGTAGTGGAGTTTCCTCCAGCTCCCCACAGAATCTGCATGAGCTGTCACTTTCCAAACCCAGCTTCACCAGGTGTCCTCTAATTCGGCAATGCCCCGTGAGGAAACCCGTAAGAACGCGGAGCTTGTTCTTGCTCAATGCTATGCAGGCCTCCGATCTCCGTTGGTTATAATTTTCCAAGCAGATCTTAGCCTGCCGCAAACCGGGGAGAGAGTACTAGAGTTGAGATCTCCTCGTCTCCTCCTCCTTCCTAAGTTCCTCCAACAGAAACTGGTCGCTGACCCCACAAAAAAATTCCGGTCCTAGGAGCGGGGTCCTAGCGTCTAACTTGGCCAGGGCGTGGCCATCTCCCTTAATGCCTACATGCCCCTGCACCCACCACAGGGTAATTTTGTTCCTCCTGCCTAGGCATTCCCACACTATTTTAGAGCTGTTAACCGATGCACTTAATGCTCTAATGGCTGCTTGACTATCGGAAAGGATTACAATCTCCTGGTTTCTATATCCCCTATCGAGGTTAAATGTGCGCATCTTCCAATAGCGTATACCTCCGCCTCGAATATGCTGGGAAAATTCCCCATGGGTTCCGAGTGCTTGATCCTTGGACCAAGGATACATATCATGAGAGCGCCAGTGGCCTTACTAACAATTGATTCAATGTGTTTCTTCCAAGGAGTTTACTATCGAAAGTTACCCCTAGGTTCATAACCTCCTTTTTCCACCCCAATTCTTCTCCGGCTAGCCGGATACTTTTCAGGCGGGGAAGTGTTCTTTTCCTAGTGAAGGGTATCGCAGTGGTTTTCATTGGATTAATCTTCAACTCCACTGAACCACACCACCCACTAGTAATATCTAACCCCCTCTTATTATGTCACACAGGGTTTCTTCAAACTTCCCTCTAGCAATTATGACGAGGAAATGCCGAGGACCGTCAGCTTGCAGAGGAGCTCATCCACCACCAGGCTCCACATTAGGGGTGACCAAGACCCCCCCCTTGCGGACAGCCGCGACTAGTGCGGGAGATGGTGGTCCATGAGCACACCGCTATCTCTACCGTTTTTGTGGACAGCATTTCCATCATCCACCTGGCCGTCGTGCTGTCCACTCCCCTTCTAATTAAGGTACTACCAATCGCCTCATGAGAGTTGTTGTCAAACGCGCCTTCTATACAAAAAGGCACAAATGGCCGTTTCCTTAACGTCTAGAGTCCTCTGGATTACGTCTGTCAGCTGGTGCCGGGCAGTATCCGTCGATCTCCCGCCCGGAATGCATGCTGACATGGGTGCAAAGGAACCCTCTCCAGAACCTCTGACTTGATGTAATTGTCCCCGGCGATCTCCACTGTCTTCAGAAGAAAAGACGTGAGGCAGATAGGCCTAAAGGACTTGGGCAGGGTGGCGTCCCTTTTCCCAACCTTGGGGATACAAAACCACCCTAGCCCTCCTCCAGGGCCTCGGTATATACCCGAGTGCCAAGCTACTCCGAGTAATCCTAACAAGGTGTGGAAGAACCTCCTTTATGCCCTTTTGTTGAAGGGCGGGGAAAACTTTATCCATACCAGGCGACTTAAAGGGCTGAAAATTATTTATTGCCCATTCCAGCCTTGATGCCGTACAGATGGTTTTGGCCACCTCCCAGTCTTCCCGTCTCGGTCTACTGGCCCCTATTGTCTCAGAACCATTCTCTGGTGGCAGGCCCCCCGGAAAATGGGTTTCCAGCAAGAGAAGAGCGCGTTGCTCCCCGTCCTGCGATAGCTGCCATCAGGTCTTTTAAGCGACATCGTTGCTCCAACGCCATGCTTGGCCGCCACGGGTGGTAGCTAATGTCCTCACAGAATTTTCTATAACTAGCTTTCCTAACTCCTTGTTGTAGGCAGTAAGCGCCCGCGTGTAGCTCTATCTATCTATCTATCTATCGAATCTCCAGTGCGCTTCGCCCTATTAAAGAGCTTGCGCACTTTGGATCTTAAACTAGGCAGATACTGCTCCACCAGGGGGCATCCCTACAACAAAAGAGTCTGCTCAGGGGCAGCTGTCTTCAAAGGCGCCTACCACGCCCCATTCAGCTTCTCTACCCTATGCTCCAGCCCAAACGACACTGAGGCGTCCTCGCAGTGTCAATGCAATTTAGAGCACAGCAATTAAACCAACATTAAAAATGTCCAGGTTATGTTGGAGGATAAACTCTAAAAGGTACTCACCTCTTCTGTTATCTCTTCTACTCTCCCACACTCTGTTGTGGGCATTCGCATCGCACCCAATGAGGAGAGGCGCTTCCGCTCCCGGCAGTATTCCGCCAACCTCTGCACCTTCGCCGGCGGTACATCCCTGTCCCCAGCGAAGTAACTGGATGTATCACAACGGCGCGGTTGTTGCCTTCATAGTTCAGATGGGACATAATGGATAACCAAATCCCGCGTCGTAAATTCTGAAAAGCAAGTGTAATTAATATTATTTCTGATCAGGAGGCAGGCACTAGGATTTTCGCTTTTAGCATCCCATACTACCTTGCTGTACTTACCTGACAGTCCGCAGATCCGTACTTTAACTGTCCACGGCTCCTGAATCAGCACCAGGCCAAGGAGCCTTTTGGCGAATAACCTCGCAATGGTGGCCGATGCCCCCTTTGCATGGTGCAAGTTCACCTGGGCTCCACGGTGCTCAGTTCCAAGGGGTGCTTACTAATGGGAGGGTGGGGGCACCCCATCCTCCCTCAGGAGCTTCTCCTCTTCTTCGTCAGAGGGACTTGGCTCGCAGAGCTGAGAGATCCAACGCTCCCATATCTCCTAGGCTCTCTCGTTGCTGAGTGTCATACTCAGGCCCCGGGGATAGACTCTCCCTCGGTAGCTCTTCATAATATTCACTTATTGTTTATTATACATATGGTACAGCTGACTTAATCACTAGAGCAACAGTATACTGAAAATTACATCGCCCCCTCTCAGGTCACTTCTTCAGACGAGTAAAGTGACATCATATTACTGTGAAAGCAGTTCGATATCCTCTTTCTCTTTCCACATTCAACTTCATAAATTGATGGTGAGATTCTTTTCAAAATCCGAAAGGGCCCAATCCTTACTTTATCTGTTTCCTTCAATTCAATTTACTGCTGTTCTCAACTTAGACCTGATCTCCATCTTTAAATTCATAAACTCTTCGATTCTTGTTTATTCTCCTTTTGTTTGAGCCACAACTCTTCATAGAATTCAGAAATGCTTCTTCTCTATCTTTGACGAGATCGCTCTGATGTAATATATCATCTGGAGAAATAGGTGATTGGTTTCCAAGAAGTTAATATTCCGGTTCAAATTTTGTTGGACTATGAATTCTATCGTATTCTTTTACACATTCTTCAGCTATTCTTGACGAAGCACGATTATCACTACCATTTATTTTACATCTTATTCTGTTTACTAAAGTCTGATTTAGTTTCTCATTAAGTCCATTAGTTCTCATTACTGTGGACAATCTATAGAAGTGAATATTAACTTAAAATTACTTTTGTGCTATTGGATCGATAAGTTTTATAAAATCTTTTGCGCATTGACCAACTGTAGTAGAAATCCGGCATATCTAGTGAAATGATCGCCTAAAATGTGCATAAATTCTTAGGTGACCTTATTAGCTTGTAAACCACCAACAGAATCAATGGCATAATTTCGTTTGGTTTCATCCAGGTTTGTCAGCATCCGGTTTTGACATTAAACCTATAAGTCTATTTTTTAGTTTTCTGTGTTTTTCTCAATAACGATATGAACAATATGCGCCTATACGCAACCGAAATGAATTTCCCTCTGGAGATGCATGCGAATATCAATATTAGAAAAAAGAAGATATGAAAATATCCTAGGGAAATGAGCGAGGAGGTGACTCATTGAAGAAAAAGTAGTAGGAAGAATTCTTAGATAAAAGTGTTTTAAATTGGTCTCCTCCTGCAAGGAGGAAGAGAGGCAGTCCAAGAAGAGGATGGAGATCGGTAATATATGATGCCATGTCCGAAAGGAACCTCCAGTATGGAGAGTGGACCGATCGGGGCCTCTGGAGGCTGGGAAAACTCCCAATGGGAACTGCTAGGGTAAAGTAAGTTGTAAGTTGTATATTGTGTAAAGATATATATTGTAAAGTATATTGAAACTTAGAAAAATGAATTCTGGAGTTTCTGAGGAAGTTTAATGCTACACTCTTCTATTACATCGGCAAATTTTGGTATAAAAATTCCAAGTTTGAAGAAAATTTAACAAAAATCGAAATTGAGAAATACAGCAATAGAAAGACGTGTGTGTGTGTGTGTGTGTGTCTGTAGGGCAGATATTTATTATTTATATATTATTACAATGATTATATTATTCTTATTTACTATGAGTGTGGGTGTCTTTGTAACATCAATGTTTATATTAAGAAAGTTGTTTCAAACTGTTGTTGCAGTTATGACTGTCTCTAGAAGGAAGGAGTGGTCCCCGGCTCGTTGTCATGGTGATGAGATAATACTTTTCATAGAAAGGTAGTGTCGTAAAAAAAAACATACGATATACGCGTATACTTTTAGCTCTATCTATCGTGGGAATACACAATAATACTCTCTCTCTATACTAAAGCTAGAGCTTAGTCATTAACATATATGTGAAAGTTTTACACCGTTATATCTACATCCTCTCTCTCTCTCTCTCTCTCCCCAGCTGTTATGGTACCATTTTTTTTATATTTTGTTCTCTGTTTCGCAATTCCTTTCTTTTCTTAGTTCAAATTTTATCACTTCATCACCTTTATATTATTCTTTTTTCTTACGCTATCAGAGCAAGTCCTGCGGAACTTGACGATTTTCGAAATTAAATTGTCATTGGTAATATATATCTTATGAAAATAATTCCCAAGATTTTTATTAAACAGGAAATGCAGATATAGAAACAGTGAAATGGAAATATAGAAACTTTCTAATCACTTTTAGTGATTTTTTTATTTTTCTCGAAGGGGGCGATTCTGCAACTGAATAAGATGCCGCCTATCTGGTAGTCTACAATGTAGACTAAGATACAATAAATAAAATCTACGATTCCCCACTACCATTTTTTTTTTTAATGTAAGGCGCGTCAATATCTATGGTAATTGGCTCCCAGAGCCTTCTTAGTGCTGTCTCGTTACAGACAACACTGTCCATTACTAGACAGTGAGCTGTTGAAGCTCCTAGGAAGAAAAAATCTAAGGTCAGCACAGCTGGACTCGGACCCGGGTCCTCCGCGTGGGAGTCCAGTACACTAACCATTTAGCTGTTCCCTTCCCAATAATTTTTTTTATGTCTAATTCAATGTTGAGTAAAATATGTGGTGTGAAACATTCACGCGACTTTCTCTCACTCTAATTAATACAAATTAAACACGATTTTTCTTTATAATTACAACGTTACAGTATTCAGTTGAACTGGCCTTAAAATGGTGGAGAGGATTTTACTTGTATATCTGAACGACCTTATTTAAGAGCACTCTACGCCAAAACCAAGAAAGCAGGGTGCAAATATAAATTTAAACTAACTGACAGATCCCCCCCCATACCCTTCCAAAATCAATTTTTTTCATAAAAATGTTCCAAATGAAAGTGATACGATTCTATCTCTGCAGTAAGCATTCGAGTTTAACCTTTAAGTAGGGAGGTGGGGTGTTCACAGCACCCCACGACATTATTTGCTCTGTATTTTTTATTAAAGAAAATCGTAATCGTATTCGAGAAAATCGCAAATAAATTATTCTGTAAAATAACACTTCCGGCTAATCAATTTTCACCAAATTTGTAATTCTATCAATGCTTTTAATATGTAAATGTAGGAGGTAAACGCATAGAAGGTAGAAACTGAAGTGGTACTTAAAAGCAAAGCATAACGGTACTGTTCTCACGGAAATCCTAAAAAAAATCAATTTTTCCGGGGAACATGTTTCAAATAAAAGTGATTGGTATTTCTGTGTGTGGATTTTAAAGAAAATTGTTGGAGTTTCGAGAAAATTACGAAAAACTGAAAAGAAAAAATCAATAAAGTCGCATTTACGCCATGGATTTTGTCGGAAATCTGTGTGTGTGATGCAGTGGTAGTATCTGAACGGAATATCAAGTTTGAGCTCCCTGCGATTTTCGTTTTGGACATGTTCTGTTAAAACACACACACACACATTTACAGACCATTCATTGAAAACATTTTTTCGTGTTTAGAGGACCACAAAACATGTATATCCGGTGAAAACTCCATTTCGAAAGTCTGGAGCGATTCCAAGACTTTCTCTTAATAGGAGTAAGAGAAAATAAAAAAAAATTATCATACTGTAAAAGTTGGATTAACAGAAAGTCATGAGAAATGTCTCTTAAATTCTTATTGGTTTCCCTGCTGAATTTTGGGAAATTGAGTTTTCAGGGGAAATCGGAAACTTATGTTCGGAGAGTCCGAAAGAGGAAAACTCGCAATATGCACAAACTTAATACTCATTTTGGTTTTTAAGGGTGTCCGACAGTAAAGTTGTAAAGTTATCTGTTAGAATTCCACTTAATGTTATGTGTATGTTATTGAAACCAGTTAATAAATTGTAAAATAATAAACTAATAGATATAATAATCATTATATCATTTGGTAGTTTCCTTTCCAACAACTAATATTGTATAAAAACAGCAGACTGGTGCAAAGCAAGTGAAAGTAAAATGAAACTTATGAGCTTCCCTCCCACCAATTGTCTAAACACGTGCTTCGAATAGTTTTTACTTTCTCTTACTCCTAGTATTGCAATCGTGACAAATACTCGAAACTGAGTTTTCACCAGAAATATATGGTTTGGGGGTCCCCAATGTTCTAAGTTGGTGAATTTTGGCCGAAACCTTATTTCAGATGCTATGTGGGAATAACTAAACTGAATATCAAGTTTGAGCTCACACACACACACATACACATACGTACACACATATTAATTAAAAACATGTATTTTCCTATTCAGGGGAGCTCAAAACATGTATTTCAGATGAAAATTCAATTTTGAAAATTTTGACATGATCGCAATACTTCCTCCTACTAGGAGGAGGAGGAGTAAGAGAAAGTAAAACATAGTGAGTGTTTTCAGAACTAGTTTATATTTATTAAACAATACATTTCTAGAATATATTCTGATATATGATTATCTAACCGTTATGGATAGTATAGAAGAAATAGTGTAATAGCTAGTGTACGTATCAAATCGTATGACATTATTGCAAATAGTTATGACTTGGGTAAAGAAAGTCAGACCGACTTAAAAAAAATGATCAGTATCATTACGCAGGAAATTACGAAACAACTAGAAACTTTAGATTAGTAGAAAGGGAAACAAACTATCACACACACTATAGAGCGAGATTTATAAAACAAAGGTCATTAAACAAACAAAAATAATAAAAAATTTAAGGTAAAAACAATTGCGAATACCTATCTGAAGTGAAACTAGATAAATATCAATGAACTCCTTAAAGTACCAGCTATCACACTAGGAGCTCTTTCTGTTGCCGCCAGAAAAATGTATTGTTTTTTATTCCACTTCAATTTACGACTAGAATAATAGGAACGACCAAGTTTCTAACTAACCTTAAAGGAAACTTTTAATAGTAAAAGATTGATGGAAATGTACGATATATATATATATATATAAGACTCACGATTTTCACTGAGTGAAAACAAATAAATAAGGCAAGGAAAGTGACAGTTTCAGAAAGGTCATGTTCAGGTTAATTGTTTATTGATCATATTATATTCTTTTTTTTAAATGATCCTAAAACTATAAATTACAATAGCAATATTTGAATAAGAAAAATTAATGTAATATGAGACCCTCACACGATTCTTGTTCTTATTGCAAACTGGAATATAAAAACAGATACGATAGACCACATACATCTCCTCTTAACAGGTCTCAGGTAACAACACTCTTTCTGCTTAAAGTTAACTCTAACTTAGCAGTGTGTCGGTCAAATTTTTCTACAACTGTGGACAAACAATCCCGAAGCCTCGAGCTTTATGACGGAGCCACTTTCAGCTTTGCGAGGCCTGATTAGTAGCTGAAAAATGTGCTATGATCTTAGAGGATCCGCAATAGACCTCCTAATGCAGGTCGCAGGGAATGAGGCTTGCCCTCCCCTTTTGTCAATTTAATCTAATCTAACCCTAACATACAGATTGCCCCTCACCAATGTGGCCTAGGCATTTCACATGATACCTAAAAACGTTAGGCAATCTGTAGAATTCACCCCAATTCTCTAATTTGCCCCACGGGGAAGCAGGCAATGTAACCTTCCCTGAACAGCTAGTTCGTGAGGTTATGTGTTCAGGTTGTCCCGTGTGGTTTATAGTTCTAATGATGGATAAAAATTTGTTTCGATGCCGGTTTGAGGAGGAACTGTGGAAAAGAAGAAATACTACAGCAAGGAATAGTGTATTTTTAACAGATGAACGTTACCAGCTAATTGTGAAAAGCGTTCCTTCGGTAAAATTTAGCAGCAATAACTAGGCCATAATTATATATGGCCATTAATAGATTTAGTTTATAAGCCTTTCCACACATTGCCTAAGACGACGTAGACATTCTATAGAATGCCTTGCCAAAGTATGAAATAAAAAGGATATTTCTTACTTTGCCTAAAGTAGTTAGGTATTATATGAAATGCCTAGGCATTCTATAGAATGCCTGAATTTTATACTTTGCCGTTAACATATATACTCACACTACCTTCTGTTACTGCAGTTAACACTAGATTTAATTGACAAATTTGCTTCATACTTATAATTTTTATTAAATGTTTGCTTGTCTTCAATCGGAGAATCGAAACATAATAAAATCACTTTTTTGAGGAACCTCCCCCCCAAACTTCTTCAAATGAACTTTCTCGGAAAACCGTTCCCAACAAAAGGAATAAGGTCTCTGTGTTCATAGCGTCACCATTCAATGAAATACGATGTTTAATTGGATGTTTTTATCCATACGTCGATGTTTTTATGGATAAAATCGTAGAAAACTGAAATAATTACTGCTGTAAAATCGCACTTCCGGTCAGCCGATTTTCTTCAAACTCAGAATTTTCACTACATTTTGAATTCTAATTAATATTATTTGGATGACAGAATTGTTTAATAAACCATAGCGCTTTAGAGGAAATCTTAACACAAAAAACACTTTACATGAATTTTTTCGGAGAAATGTTTCAAATAAAAGTATAGCTCTTTGTATATGTAGACCTAGACGATGTACTAAGTTTAAAGAAAAGCGTTGGAGCTGTTTTCTGAGAAAATCGCAAAAAATTGGAAAATCTATTACTAAAGTGGTACTTCCGGGGTTGAGGAATTTTGACAGGTAAGTTCTTGTCGAACCTACACGGAAATAAATTTAACATTCTGCGATTTTTCGTTTTTGAACTATACTGTTTACATGCACACATAGACAATTTTCTAAAAACCACTTTTTGGGATTCAGGGGACCTCAAAACGTGTATTTTCGGTGAAAATTCTGTATCGAAACAACAATTAGATAAAGTAAAAAACCTTGAAATTGTAGTGGAAGTACGAAATGAAAAATAATAGTTTTTAAAAATAATTTGTCTACTTTTGTTAATATATTAGACTGTGAATTTAACTTCAAAAAGAGTGTATTGTAAAGCCAGGTATATTAAATCTAGGTCATTGCTAGTAGGGAAACAAAGGCACAAAATTTAGTACAATGCGACTTGGCCAACTGCTTTGTTAGAGAGCATTCCTTCGGACAGTCTAACATTAGCTTTCAAAGAGTAAAGAGTACACAGTCAGACTTCAGCCTTCTATCAGGACAGACTTGTGCTAGAAATCAAGGTGAAAGCATCAGACCAGTATCCTATACCAGTATCAAGTTATAAGAATTTATTATAAGATTTTATTGTGATTTTCAAAGTACTTAATTTCTCTTAGAGAATATATTTAATTTACTCTACCAGTGTGTTCTTAATTATTCTTATATTCTATCTCAAACAAACATACAAGCCCTTTTCGCTAAAACGCTCACGCCAGAAGCTACCTATACACACTCTCACCAAAACATTACATTGGTGCCAGCTGTTTGGGATATTTCAACCAGAATCCACAAATTAAAAGTACGTACAATTTTCAATTTCATAATTAAATATCCATCAGGTAATTTGATTGTTTTTAATTATTTTCTCAGCGGAAATAATATTTTTATTAAATATTTCCCAATATTGAATTTCTAGTGAATTTCATTTTTAAATTTTTATAATTGTACCACTTATACCTCAATCCCTTGTGAATTTTGAATTTATGAGTGTACTTAATAGATCCCAAATTATAAAGATATTACGCGATAATAACCTTTCTGTTGGAGGCAATTTACTCCAATTACGTAGACGTCTTGAAAAATATAATCTTCCCCCGAGTAATTCATCCATTTCAAAAATGTATAAGATTAATGGACAAGATATGGGCATCGACGCTGCTGTAGAATATTTACTTGCTCAGCAGCAATTAGCAAATCCTCCAATTAACAATCAACCTAGTCCTTTGAGAAATTTGCAATTAATTAATAGTTTACCCACTTTCGATGGCGAAAATTCAGCCAAAGTGTCCGATTTCCTTGACCAAATTAGCCATTGTGCTAGTCTTTCTGGCTGGGACGACGCTGCTAAATGAAATATTTGCACTTAAGCTCTCAGGGTCTGCAAAAATATTTTACGACACCCAGAAAGCCGAATTACAACGCCAGGGTACAATTATAACGATCCTCTAATTTCAGAGCGACTTCTAGCCCGATTTCGTAAGGAGAAAACACCCCTAGTCCTCTTACAACAGATGACTAATATTGAATCTCTTCCAACAGAGTCTCATGAAACTTTCGCGGATAGGATTAGACATATCCAATCCGCCATTAGTTTGAAAGCTCAAGCTAACCCACTCGAGGCCTTACAAACAATTTTAGATAAACTAGCCATTGATGCATTCCTAAAGTCACTTCCTCAACCGCTTCGTAATGAGGTACGAACTAAGCTACCTCAAAAATTAGACGAAGCACTTTCTTATGCCAATGCCCTAAAAGAAGTACAGGCTTCTGAAACTAACCCTACAGTTTTCGCTGTCACTTCGAAAACTTCTAGCACACCCCCCATCTCCTTGTCGTTTCTGAGGACAAATGCATTTCCATAGAGAATGCCCGCATCGTAATAAAAGTCAAAAGCCACAATTAAAACCAACTACCACTTGTAGAGTATTTAATGTAATAAAGAACAGACCTTGTCGCCATTGTTCCGGTCCACATTTTGACGTGGACTGCACCAACAAATTCAGACCAAAACCTCGTACTAACTTTGGCAAAATGCCTAAGAAACTTAATAGTCCTCAAAATTTTAATCACAGAGCAAATAGTAATAATCGCTATAATAATAATAATAATAACAGTCAATATTATAGTAACAATCATAATCCTCGAGTTAATTCAAACAATTCGCGATCTAATTAATTCAGATAGACTCCAGTATAGTCATAATGGTAACGAAACTAGCAATCACCTCCAAAATAGGCCCGCAAGCCAATTTTGTTCAAAATTTGGACATACGGCTCGTAATTGTTCCTAAATACAGCCCAAAACGAGTTAACCCTCAGGCGCTTTCTCGAACACCTGATATTATGACCATGGCTATCACACTTGCTTCCATCAGTCCTGACTAACCAGGTAATACCTAATTATGGCATCTCGTCCCTTCATTTGCATGCGGACAATGTCAAAAATTCCTAATTTTCTGGCGAATACATACTTTCGCAATTAAAAGGCAATTTCCAATGAATACTTGTAGAAACATCTTACAGGGCAATCATTATTTGCGCACCGTATCTAACACTTAATAAATCCAACTTTCAATTTTCAACTAGTACTCAAACGCACCAATTTAGTACTAATCGCTATGTTCACTAAAATCCCTAGTAACTAGCCACAAAATTTCTGTGCCACCTCGCGCACACAATGCATAACACTTGAAATAAAATACTTGACATAATCTCTTGAAATAATTCTCAATATATCACACTTCTTAATTTTACATACTACACCACATGTAAATGTTATATGTAAGAATTTTGTCTTCAGAACAAAAATGTCTAAAGTGTATTGATATATTTTTTTTTACTTTAGTTGTTGCAATAATCGACATATTTTTTTTGTTTCAGCACTGAAAACTCTCCTACCACGAATCATAAATTTATTCAGCCTTTAATATTTGTAATTAATGCATTGTATATTTCAAAACTTTTAAATAATAATTTAGAATTTACTTTTATTTTGCAGAAATCAAGATGTCCAAGTGAATTAGTTGTTAGTTTTAAATATGTGATGATTATTAATATTTTTTTTTATATATAGTATTGACTAATTAAATAATTTTTTTTTCAGTTCACCTTAAAAGAAAATTGAATCATTTCTATTACACTTGTACTTGTTTATCATTTGTATTTTAATGTTATATTTAATAATGCCTAATTGTTTTCTTGTATTGTTAAGATATCTAGAAAACAAAGCATAGCTGAAGAGCTGATGAACATACAATCGGCTCCACCCTTGTGCATACTCCCTCAAGATATATATTTCATCTTTACCTCTTAGCTTAATAATTTTTACACTAATATTTGTTGAAATTTAAATTTGTTTAACCTCTCTTTTACAGATCGAAGAATCTTCGTCGTCTGCACGATTGCATGTGCATGAATGTTATTGCATGCGCATAAATTTAATTGCATGAAAATTGCATGTTACTTGTAAATATTTAAAATGATCATTCATTATTTGTAATTTAATACTCTGTTGAATACTATCATTTTCAGATACACAAGATTTCACCAAAGGAATAGATCTTCATCTTCTCATACCCTTTGCGATCGCACATCCTTACCCATCCTGCTCGCTTATTAAATATATATATACATATATATATATTTTGATTATGATTGTATATTTATGTTAATTATTTTGAATTACTTAAGAGTTTTTTTTTGTTCTTATAGAGTTAATTCAAGAAAGTACATACACACCTACGTACCGACACCCTACAGTCTACATTGATCACCTAGCTACCCTTGCCAGTCACTTCTTCATCAGCAACACTCTCACTCGCCAAGCAGTGTTCGCCTATCAGCCTACCACCACAGCAACGCTCACCCACTCACGCAGCGTTCGCTCGAGTAGAAGACATTCAAACACCACAGCAACGCTCACACCTTCAAGCAGCGTTTGCTCCAGAAGAAGATGACTGCACCCTACAACACACGGCCACCTTGCAGAGGTTACACACACGCCTCTCGATAACTTCCAAGCCTCTACAACTCCAGATTATCTCCCAAATTTTTCGTGCCGAAAAATTTCTCCAGGAGGGGGGATAATGTAGTGAAAGTACGAAATGAAAAATAATAGTTTTTAAAAATAATTTATCTAATTTTGTTAATATATTAGACTGTGAATTTAACTTCAAAAAGAGTGTATTTTAGGTACTGTAAATTTAGATCATTGCTAGTAGGGAAACAAAGGCACAAAATTTAGTACAATGCGACTTGGCCAACTGCTTTGTTAGAGAGCATTCCTTCGGACAGTCTAACATTAGCTTTCAAAGAGTAAAGAGTACACAGTCAGACTTCAGCCTTCTAACAGGACAGACTTGTGCTAGAAATCAAGGTGGAAACATCGAAACACTACTTCAGGAATTGCTCAGTTCTAATGATAGATATTTGCCTTTATTCTAGATAAACGTTATTTTATTAAGATAAAGTGTGATATTGCAATATACTTAAACTTGCTTAAAGAATAATATATGTATTTATAAAAGCAGTGTGATCTCTTAATTATTACTAATACTTCTCTCTTAACCGCATATACATACAAGCCTTTTCGCTAAAACGCTCACGCCACAAGCTACCTACAGATCATCACACCATTACATTACAAAATCAAGAAAAACAAATTGTTTCAAATAAAAGTGATTTATTTTATATCTGTGCACATTGCATCCTGTGATTAATGAAACTCATTGATAAAATTCCAGAAAACCCAGATACTTTTTTTTTTAATGGCCTTATTGTACCGAGCAAATTAGCCAATATTTTGAATCTATATGGTTTTATAAGGCGGGTAATCAAATTAAAAAATTAAATAAAATAACATGGTGAAGTATCGTTGGCAATTCTGGTATGTATTAAACTGTAATCTTGTTGGTCCTAATGTATTTGTATAAGTCTAAGTAGATGTCAGTGTGAAGTGGAAGTGACAGTAAGTAAGTTGGCTGGTAGAGTGCCACAGTTTGTCTTGTGTATTGCTTGCCACAGTTGGTCTTTACCGTGGGTATATTTGTTGCAGGCTGAGATCAAATGGTTTGAATCGGCTGTAGATGCAGTATCGCAAGTACATGTAGAATTAGTTTGTATTCCGATACGGGACAAGCGTTGTGGAGAGTAATTGTGATTAAATCGCAGTCTGCATATGGTGCTATTTTCCGAATGCTTGTTTTACTTGGCAATTATCCTGTCGTACAATTACTGTAGTTCTCTTCTCACTATTGTAACAAATTTTCTTGAAGTGAATCTTTACATTCTGAGGTTGTGTACAAAAAGCTCGAACGATGGTCATTCGGAACAAGCTGCCTCTTTGGCTCCGGCATTAGCCTTCTCATTCCCTACCAATCCACAATGACCTCTCACCCATATCAGAAGTACTGATTCACCATTACGAAGTAATTTGTAAAGCAGATTTAAGGAGTCTACAAGGAAGGACGGGTTTTTAGTAGGGTTTTTAAGCTTTTGGAGTGCGCTTTTACTATCGGTTAAAACAATGGAGTGCCGCATACTATATGATATTGGAAAGGACTTATTAATGGCTATTAATTCAGCTGCATATATTGAAGCACGCAGAAACTTATTTAGTAAAGTTTCATAGTAAAATATATAGTAAAATTTAATAGCATTATCGGTTATTGATGAATTCTAGCAATGTTTTTAATGTAACTTTAAAATTCTGTAAATTCTAGAAATTTACATATAGAAGTGTCACTTGAGAGGGAAGTTTCATTGTGGCAGTACCCCCCTCCAACCCCCTGAAAAACCAATTTTCCTGGAAAAATCCTTTATAGATACTGTATTATACGAAGTTTAAAGAGAGAAAGACATTATTAGTGCCATTTTTGCCAAAATTACGATTAACTGAGAAAAAAAAAACAGTAAAGACATACTTCTGTTGGCCGATACTTCCATGTCAGTTGCTGTGATATTTAAATTCTCAGATTTGATCCCCTTGGCAAATACTTACCATAAATTACTGATTTCCTCAGTGCCTTGACGTCTTTGTAAAGCTGGCTGATGTGTAAAGTAGTTGTGTTTAGTATGCCACAGAGATAAAAACTATCCTACCCAATACACTCCCCTTTTATTAAAAACTTTTCACCTACTAGCGGAAAACAACCTTCGCATTGCAATATCCATATCTCTAAACATTAATATACTGCATCGCTCATTTTTTAATATATATTTTTTTTAAACTAATGCGAAAATAATTCCATTATTCTAAAAAAGGGGCAGAATTAACTTTCTAAGGGAAATGAATTTTCGTGCATAAAATGAAAAATCTGAAGTGAAACACTCACACGACTATTTCTTACTCTAATTAAAACAATTTAATCCAGAAATTTTCTTTAAAATTGCAACAACAAAATGTCCATTAAAATGGTGGTAGGGATTTCACTTGTATACCTGAGTGGTCTTAAGTGTCAAAACCAACAAGGCTTGTGCAAATTTAAATTTAAAGTAACTGGCAAACTGTTGTGGTTGGGCCCGCGAGAGCTTGAAAGCATCAGAGATATTTTCCGTGACAGCCTGCTCCTTTTCGTGGTCATCGACCGGTTGCGGACGTTCGCCCATCATCAGGATGTTTTATGAAAACAGTTTGATAACATAGACCTGCACAGAGCAAATTTAGTTGATATACTCGGAGTGCAATCTAATCACTTCTCTACCTATCAAGATCAGTATAGGTAGGTACTTATACCCCCACCACCTCTATATTTGTGTTAGGCCCAAATATGTAAAATTTGAATTTAGAGAAAATTTGTCATTTTATATAGAATTGTTCTATTTTTATATATTTATAGTTATTAATTTACTAATTCTAGAGCTTATGTAATATGTTGAAATGTAGCCTGACTCTTTTGTGTGGGGATTTCACCAAAAGTAAATAAATATATATACTAATTATAATATAAAAAATCTGGTGTGAAACACTCACACAACTTTCTCTTACTCCAGTTCTCAAAATGATAATTGACAAATTTTATAGTTTGTGTACCAAATTTAATGAAATTCGTCGAAAACTGAAAAAACTGTTCAGTAAAAGCGCACTTCCGGTTTACTAATTTTCTTGAAACTTGGAATTTCAGCCATCCATTTATTTCTAACTAATTATGTTTGGATGATAGAATTGTATAATCAACTAGGATAGCACTTTAGATGAAAACCTAACCCTACCCCTCCCCTAAAAGTGCCCTTAAAAGAATTTTCCCAGAGAAATGTTTTAGATAAAAGTTGTAGATCTTTGCATGATTAGTTTATATACGAAGTTTCATAAAAATCGTCGGAGCCATTTTTGAGAAAATTTTGAAAAAGTGAATAAATCATTTAGTAAATTGGTAAAGTAAACGCACTTCCGGTTATCCGATTTTTTTCAAACTCGGAATTTCAACAACATATTTAATTCTAATTAACATTATTAGATGACAGAATTGTGAAATAAACTGAAATAGCACTTTAGATGAAAACCTAACCCCACCCCTCCCCCAAAAGTGCCCTTCAGAGCTTTTTCCGGAGAAACGTTTCAAATAAAAGTTGTAGCTCTTTGTATGTGTGGTTGATGTTTCGAGTTTAAAGAAAATCGTCGGAGCCATTTTTGAGAAAACCGCAAAAAAGTAAAAAATGTAACTAGTAAAGTGGTACTTCCGGTTGAGGAATTTTGACAGATAACGTAGTGTCAGATCCCACGGTGATGCCTAAATGGAATATCAAGTTTTAACTTTCTACGGTTTTCGTTTTTGAGCTATGCTGTTCACATACATACATACATACACACACACACACACACACACACACATACACAGACCATTTGCTAAAACCACTTTTTTGTACTCAGGGGACCTCAAAACGGATATTTCCGGTGAAAACTCGATATCGAAAATTTGACACGATTACAATACTTCCTCTTACTAGGAGTAAGAGAAAGTAAAAACTAATGTATATAATTGTACCATCAGGAGCAAGAGAGAGTCGTGTAAGTATTTCACATCAGATTTTGCTTTTTGGTTGGAGCGGAGGTCCTTCTTCGCAGAACATCAATTTTCTCGGAAAAATTTAAATCAAAGTGATTGACCTGATTCTCTATGGTATGCATAAAAAGAAAATGTTGGAGTTTCATCGAGAGAATAACGAAACAACAAATATTCAAAATATTCGTGAAATGGTACTTTCGGTTATGCGATGGGTTTAAACTTGGAATTTTTGCACACAAAAAATGTACTTATTCGTAATGTTATATAGGTAAGGAACCGTAAAATCCTTTTATTTTTATTAGTTTATTAGAATTTACAATTGCAGGTTCATTTGCTCCTTTAACAAATAAATAGAATGACACATTGATATGAGAGTGCTTCCGGCCCATTGGTGGCTCTCCAGATTATCCAACTATGTCTTCCTCCGCCTTCTCAGACGAAGACTGGGATTATCACAAAGAGGTGACGATGAGAGCTGGTCAGTCTATTAGAGAATTAGGATGGGAGGAGCAGTGAGAATGGAATTTCTTGTAACGGACCGTGATTCAATCTTTCAAAAGGTATTTTGGGATCTGTGTGAATGGTTCTATTGGAGACGTAAGACGGAGTGTTTAGGTTATTCGGCCCAGAATTTTTGATTCTAAGGTTTAGAGACTATAAATGAAAGGAATACTTGGCTGAACCCTGCAGTTCGTGTCCGTAAGTCCAAATAGGTTTCAGTAGCGCGTTATATGTCAGTAAATTGTTGTTTAATGTCATTTTAGACAGACTGCCAAGGCGTCTTGTAAGCAGTTAGGTTTTTGAGTTCTTGTCGTCAGATACGTGTATGTGAATTCAGGTCAGTCGTTTGTCAATGTATAGTCCGAGGTATTGTACTGTACAAGTGTATGACAGTACAGTCTGATTAAAGAAAACTGAAGTACAGCTTGTCTGAGTGTGAAGGTTATGTTTCGACATTTTCTGGACATTAACTTTCATCTAACCATCAATGAAACCATTTTCCTACAGATTTTAGATGTTGCTGTATGAGATGCGAGTTGATTGGATTGGGTCAGAATGAGAAGAGAGATACCTATGCCATCGTAAAATACATTAAAGTGTTACTTTTTTAAAAGTATAAAGTTGCGGCATCTCTAGATCTAAGTAAAGTGAAATTTCCCAGAAAAATCGTTCAAATAGGAGTTATATATCTGCATATTAATGATAAGTTCATATTTTATAGGGATACAATTTTTTTGAACTCAATTTGAGAAAAACGTCGTATAAAACTGGAAAAATGATCGGAAAAGTTACATATTCAAGGTGATTTTCATCTTAAACCTTCATGTTAGATCACTGGTAACACCCTAAAAAGAATATCAAGTCAGAATATTTTCGTAATTTTCGGTTTGGGTGGGAGGGGATCGATTTCATTGGGGGACGGAAGTGCTGAAGAGCACTATTGTCGGGGGGCCGTATGATTATTTAAGGAAGTTCTTCTTAGAACAGGATTTTTAAATTTTGAACTCAAAACAAAAAAAAAAAAGGAACCAAAAAAAATTACTGAGATAATTGTATAGACAACGCTGGCCAAGAAAACGGACGTCAAAATGGATATTTCAGACAAAGTTCATGAACATGTAAATGGAAATACTGGCAGAGGATAGAACTGGTGAAACAACGAGAGAAATTTCAGCGAGGCAGGCCTTGTTAAAGGTACAACAAGTGGTACAGTTCGTAGAAATATTAGAGTTCCACGACATCCTCATTTCCCCAACAAACAGACACACACATACACACTTTCTCTCACTTTGATGTGCTTACACAGATTCAAGCGCAACTTACAAGCGTTAAGTGAAAATGTTTGAGCCATGCTTACCCATCTCTCTCTCACTCTGTATTTCTAACAGCCTTTTAGCACTTTACCAGTTACCAAGTTTTCCCGCCGTCAGAGAGCTGTACTGGGCAATGTTGATATGGCCGGAGAGTATTTCCCGCGCGAGCATTAAACATCGTATTGTTTTGTGTTACCAACTCAACAGACTAGGGGATGACAGGCAGAGAATTGGTGGTGTATGTATGTATGGTGTGTGTGTGTCTATAAACGTATGAGTTAACTTGCTGCAGGCCCTCAATTGTTATATAATGCAGTCCCTAAAACATGAACTACAAGGCACACTGACCCACAACCTTTCACCAAGTGTAGATGTTTGTGTGTGTGTGTGTGTGTGTTCGTTCATGTTTTACACTGTGACAGAAAAGGGTTGGGACTTCTAAATCAATGATTTATGTAGAGAAACATTTTCGGACAGACTTCGCTCTCTCTCATTCTCTCTCTCACTCACATACACACACAAAACACTCTTCATTTATTAACATGACAACAAGAACACAACATGGCCGCTAACAAATTTTGGTTGTTACAAAAAAACGTTTTTTACTAGTATTTCCAAATCTATATTACAAGTTCTTCACCAGCATTAAGTTAAAAAATCTGTGATAGGAATGCCATTACAAGTTTTTGATACAGAACACGGAATCCCACAATGCACTGAGAAGGCTTTCATTCCCAAGATAAGAGTTTTCAAGGCTTGGGGTTCATATCGCATCTTTGGCATTTCACTTTACTTATTGGTTTTTAGGATATAGCAGTAAAACTGAATATTACTGATTATAATGTATGCAGTTAGATTCACAGTTTAAAGAAAATCATATTATCACCGCACCAGACATGAAGATTTCGGCGACTTTTAATGAATTTTTTGTAAAACTTCATCTACTGTCTACACACCTTCACTTACTTTTATTTAAAACATTTTCCCGGGGAAAATTGATTTTTTGAGGGAACAGTAACGTTACGCTTTCCTCTAAAGGACCACTTCAGTATATGATTTTTACCACCTACATAATATCAATACACATGGGAAGGGATGATAGATTTCCAAATTTGAAGAAAATCGGGTAACCGGAAGTGCAAATTTACAGAATAGGTTATTGAGAATTTCTATTTTTAATGTTGGAATGGTCACTGAAATGTGAGATCGAAATGTATCGGTTTGATTTGAAACATTTTTCTGAAAAAATTGGTTTTAGAGACTTATGTATTGATTTAAAGATTCACAGATCCATGGATTGTTTGCAAAAAACCGAACATGTATTAGGAAAAAACTTCTGATATGGTGAGGCTATAGAGAAAGAAATATTGACAAGGATAGGCTACCAAAGAAAATTATATATTGGATTTCGCCTGGAAGTAGAAAATGAGGAAGACCAGCCGTCACTTGGATAAAGAAATCGCAATGAAAAAACTTGGAAGTTCAATGATAAAAGGAAACACAGACGAAGAGAGTGAAAGATCAGGGAGGAGTATGCAAAAACTTTTTTTCTCCTTTCTACTTTTTTTAAAGAACCTGGAAAAAATTTAGTGTGCACTGTTACACCAGGCAAAAAAAATATATCGTCAGAAGAATAAAATGCAAAGTCAGCTTAATACACTGACTTAGCACTCTGACAAAGTAACAGTGAATACAACAGTTTTGCATTGTGCTCAACTCTTACAATATGAGAGACTGTTAAACAAGACATCCTGAAGATATGTGAACAGGTGTAAAAAAACATAATATGTGGTGTGTAGATTTGACATCTCAGTATCGACCGAAACCCCTAAAAAAACATTTCTTGTAACGAAGATTCAAACAGAAGTGATGGGATAAAATGAGTTGGTGTGTAATATGTAAGTTTAATAGATACTTTCCATTGGTGTCGCTATCGAAGAAATCTGAAAAATACATGGTGAGAAACACTCACACCACTTTCTCTTACTGCAGATTACAAAATTGTAACTGACACTTTATAGTTAGTGTACCAAATTGTAACTGACACTTTATAGTTAGTGTACCAAATTTAATGAAACTCGTCGGTGTTTCATGGAGAACATCGCGAAAACTGAGAAACTGTTCAGTAAAAACGCACTTCCGGTTTACTAATTTTCTTGAAACTCGGAATTTTGGCAATTTATTTCTAATTAATTTTGTTTATATGCTAGAATTGTATAATCAACTAAGACATGTTTTCTTTAGAGGAAAACATAATTCTCCCCTCCTTCAAAAGCCCCCTTAAATAACTTTACGCGGTGAAATGTTTCAAATATAAGTTGTAGCTCTTTATATATGTAAATGATATGCCATGTTTAAAAGCCACTGGAGCCATTTTTGAGATAATCGTAAAAAAAAAAATTCAGTAAAGTGGTAGTTCCGGTTGAGGAATTTTGTTAGACAACTTACTGTGGGATCCCATGGTGATACCTAAACGGAATATCAAGTTTGAAGGTTCTGCGCTTTTTCGTTTTTGAGCTATGCTGTTCAGATACTACAGACATACACACACACACACACACACTTACAATTGAAAAAAAAACACTTTTTTGGACTCTTTGGGGATCTCAAATGTGCATTTCCGATGAAAACTCGATATCACAAATTAGACACGATTACAACACTTCCTCTCACTAGGAGCAAGAGAAAGTAAAAAACAATCAAGTAGTTACATTTCACAATTTTGAATTAAACTTAATATACGATGTTCTTCATGAATATTCTCTCTCTCTCTCTCTCTCTCTCTCTCTCTCTAAATGTATACATTGTGCGTGCGTGCGTGCGTGTGTGTGTGTGTGTGTGTGTGTGTGTGTGTGTGTGTGAGAGAGAGAGAGAGTGCGCATAATCATATGACTGTATATATTCAATTTTCGATTATTATCGAACACGTTTGAACTTTTTCTTTCAGTTTATTTAGGTAATATTTATTACATGTTTAATTTAAGTTCGTGATAACAATGTTTACTGTTGAGTCCATAATTAGTTTAATCTCTTTTCTAGGACGATAATTTAAAATATATATGTATTATTTATTCGATTTTATATATAGGTATATAATACATACGTATATATAGAAAATGTATTGTTCTTGAATTGAAAGAAAAAAAGCGATCACTTCAAAACATATCAAAGATGAGTGTAATCTATGTCATCATCCACGTGTTGGAAATATTTGTCAGTCACGTTTCTTTTATTGCTCCCATTTGGAGCCAACATATTTTTATATTTTTATAAACAAAGAAATATGTTCTTAAACAATTGCCTGAACTTTCTTTTAGAGCCTCATCACAAATTCTAACTGAAACATTTTACTTGTGATACATGGCATTTATATAACAGATTTGCGGGAATCATTCAAAGAATGTCTAAATAAGAATATCGATACTTTCAGTATCATAAATTGGCATCCCTGTAGCACTTTAAAACAACTGTTTAAACCACTTTTCCTTATAAATAACTTCTATTAGTAATGCAATGATGCCAAATCCTCTATAAATCTATCAACACATTGAAAGGAAAGCTTTCAGTGATAAGATTTTTGGGTTCTGAGTAAGTGTACCTATCTGAACTTTACTGAAAAGACTTCAAGCAAAAAATTGATTTGCCTTAATTAAAAGAAAAAAAAAATCTGGTGTGAAACACTCACACGACTTTCTCTTACTGCAGTTTACAAAATTATAATTGACAAATTTTATAGTTAGTACATCAAATTTTATGAAATTCGTCGGGTTTTTTATGGAGAAAAACACGAAAACTAAAAAGCACTTCCAGTTTACTATTTTCTTAAAACTCGGAATTCTGGCAATCTATTTAGTTCTAATTAATTCTGTTTGGGGGGTAGAATTGTATAATCAACTAAGATAGCATTTTAGAGGAAAATATAATCCCACCCTTCTCCAAAAAGCCCCCTTAAGTGACTTTACCCTGAGAAATGTTCCAAATAAAAGTTGTGGCTCTGCGTATGTGTAGTTGAAACTATGTTTAAAGAAAATCTCTGGAGCCATTTTCAAGAAATTCACAAAAGAGTGAAAAAAACCATTCACCAATGTATTTCCGGTGAAAAATCTATATCGAAAATTTGATACGATTATAATATTCCTCCTAGTAGGAGTAAGAGAAAGTCAAAATAGCACATATTTACCACTTGTAAAGGAAGTACTATCCTGGGTTCTGTTCTGCTATTTTTAATGTTCTTCATAAAGGCAAACAGCAAATTATTATTTAGACATTTTCGATACACGTCTATGAAAACTTGATGGTAAGGGGAGATTGTTATTAGCCCAGTTTTTAAGTGAAGAAATCTTACGGATCTAAATCGCAAACCCAATCAAAAACATTTCAGCTGCTTTTGCGTGATATCGCGACTTTGTAGCAGAAAACAAGTTTTGTTTTTTGCGCCATTAGTCTTTTATGTAGATATTATTCTTTTATTTATTAGATTCCCATTTCATAATCACAGTTTATATCATTTAAAAGAGTTTTATTGCAGCAAAGTTACTATAGCAGGATCATCCGCGCTTTCGGATTTGCTCCCGCCCCACCCTGCACATGCGGGGGGTTGTATTCCTATCATACTCAGGAATACAGATACATAATAAAACTTGTTGCTTTTAAAAATTGAACCACAATTTCTGTCCAAAATACCGGGAGGACATGCATTTAGAACTTCATGCCACAATTCGCAGATTTTGATGGCTGCATTATTTCTGAATACCGTATTGTATTATAATATGTTTGCTGCCTCTTGCCCTGAAATAAATGACAGGCATTTTTTTTGTTTTTTTCGACCCTACATTCCATACAATACATTGCTTTCTTCTATGGCTCCCTAGTCTCATCTTCAAGTTTATTTTTTTTAACATTTTATTGTTGTCACAACGAACCGAATCTAGAAAGAAAGGGGGCAAGAAAGAGCGAGAGAGAAAATTAAGCATCATATAGTGAACTATATTATAACTTATTGCGGTTTGCTACCAAAGGCATAAATAAGCTACAATCTAATAATAATAATAATAATAATAATAATAATAATAACTTTGTTTGCTAGAAGGGCAGAACCCCTATACAAAGGTTTCGGTTTACAAATATTTTAAGTTTTACAAGTTCGAAATGAATATAAAACATAAATATTGTTGCACTGTAAGTTCTAATACTATAATAATAATAAACATTCCAAATAGAAAAATAAAAACAAAAATTAATTTTAAAACCAACACAAATAAATATCTTTTCTTTACTTTACTTATTTAAGAGAAATGATCTGAGCTTCAATGCTTCTGTAAAAAAAAGAATAAGTTTTTTGATCTCTGGGCACACGAATTTCGAAACATTACAGGATAATCAAAATACATAGAGCTAGCATCAATTAGAATAAATTGCAGGTAGTGGTTTCTAAAAGAAGTATACATTGGACAAGAAAACAAAATATGATCTTCTTGCAACTCATACTTCTAAACGGACCGCAAAATTGGGAGTACCACGCGGAAAACCCAGCAAACTTTAAAAAAAACATAAATGACAAGTTTCTAGGCTTCAGAATACCTGAGTCCCCAGATATTTGCTACATAAAGAAGCGTCCCCATAATGACGGCATCCAATAGTTTAATCCTAGCCTTCCAATTAACTATTTTTGCTCTAATTATTATAGTACTAATAGGTAGAGCATTCTGCTAGTGCATTTGCTGCTAGTGCTTTTGCTAGAGCATTTTCGGAGTCTTTCAAAAACACTCCGGAGTTAGAAAACACCGTTCCCAAATAATTATAGGATGGAACGTACTCCAATCTAACACCATTAAAAGTTAAACATCTGGGTTTTTCCTACGGGATTTGGCAAATATAATAATCTTTGTCTTATCAGTATTGACACTAAGATGATTCTCCTTACAATATGTCTCTAAACACCTTAGTTTTGCACGTATATCGGTATAGGAGTCACCATATAACACTGCATCATCTGCATAAAATAACATTAGGATATCAGAGCCATTACCTATTGGAATACCGGACTGCCCTCTTTTTGAAAAAACATTTCGACGTCACTGATAAAAAAATTAAATAGGATGGCGGGTAGGGTTTTCACTTGAAGAATCCCTTCCGTTATCTCCACAGGATTTGGCAGTTTATTACCGCATCTAATTTGCAAATTAGCATTCTCATATAGACATTTATTGATTCTGATTACTTTGCCACTAATCTCGAATTTATATAATTGAACAATAAAAGATCATGATGTCGAATGCTCTTTTGAAATCTATAAAAGCGCAATACAGTTCACCCCGAGGACGAGAGAGTTTGAACTGAATTATTGACGATAATATAAAAATATTATCTATACAGCCCCTATCCGGATGGAAACCATTCTGCGACTCAGGTATGGTGCCAGAATCATCCGACCATGTGATCAGCCTGTTCAAAATTAACTGAGTAAAAATTTTTAGTAATGAATTCACTAATGCGATTAAACGGTAGTAAGTTAATACTGTTTTATCTCCTTTTTTGAACAAATTAAAACCAATAATACTAGCCAATGACCGAGGTATCTGCTCTTTGGAAAAAATAGAATTAAGCATTGAAACAATATAGAGATGCCAATTTTGAGGCAAAGATTGATAAAATTCGTAACAAATGCCATCAATATCAGGGCTTTACCAGACTTACCATTAGCTAGAACATCACGCACTCCATATAAACATTCTTATAAAAAGCTTCCCATTCAGCAAAAGAAATCAGACTTACAGAATGAACATTATTTTTCCGATATTGATTAATAGTATTCCAAAATATTTTACTATTTCTACAGTCACCTAGCTTCTCTATTAAAGAATTATTATATATTTTCTTTTTATTTTTCAATAATTGCACATATCTATTTTTTCATTAATATAATTTCCTTCGATTGGAAACCATAATTAGATGCTTTAAGTTCTTTCAAAAGGATTTTTACACGTTTTTTTGTTCAGTACAATCTCCGTCATACCGTGGTTTATTCGAAATCTTTTACTTGAAGAACCAACAAAACTATTCTTATAAAGAGACAAGGCAGATGAAGACTCATATATGGCCGAAACCAGGTTATCATAAATACAATCAATTGAATACACATCAAAATTAATCGAAATTCTACTCGACATCTGCATCATATTACAATACAATACTGCCTTATCATATTCCCAGTTTAATTTAGAGACTGTTTCTGTTCAATTTTCAGTGGCAGAATTAAATATTAATGAGTTTAGGATCACCTATAGGAAAATGATCTGATTTAGTAACAATATTTTGTACTTTTAAATCACATATCATATCCAAAATGATATGATGTGATGAAATACATCACACCAGAAAAGATCAATTGTGCTTGTCCCAGTTGATTGGACTAAGTAAAGTGTCCTTCATTATCACTCTGAGAACGACCATTTATCAAAACCATTGAATTTAATTCCATGAAATCAGTAAGAGTTTTTCCTCTGATATTGCTGGGGCTATTGGGGGTTGTATTCCTATCATACTCAGGAATACAGATAGATAATAAAACTTGTTGCTTTTAAAAATTGAACCACAATTTCTGTCCAAAACACCGGGAGGACATGCAGTTAGAACTTCATGCCACAATTCGCAGATTTTGATGGCTGCATTATTTCTGAATACCGCATTGTATTATAATATGTTTCCTGCCTCTTGCTCTGAAATAAATGACAGGCATTTTTTTTTTTTTTCGACCTCTATACCCCATACAATACATTGCTTTCTTCTATGGCTCCCTAGTCTCATCTTCAATTTTATTTTTTTCAACATTATATTGTTGTCGTCACAACGAACCGAATCTAGAAAGAAAGGGGGAGAGATAGAAAATTAAGCATTATATAGTAAACTATATTATAACTTATTGCGGTTTGCTACCTGGCATAAATAAGCTACAATCTATTAAAGCATAAAAAATTATATTGTGTAGTAAACAGAGTCACGCAAAATAATACTAGAATATTTCTAGCATTTCCAGTTATCCTAAAAAGTAAATATATATTATTAAATAAATAAATAAAACATTAGAATGTACTTATTACATTTTAACGACAGTGATTTAAATAATGATCTTAACTTTTGCGACAAATTTTCAACCGGAAATACATGTTTTGAGGTCCCTGAGTTACGAGAAAATGGTTTTATAAAAATATGTCTTTATGTGGGTGTGTAACATAAAGAAAAGGGGAAAATTGTAGAAAGCTGCAACTTTATAATTCCATATGATCTGTTAGGTTTCCTCGGCCATAGAGTGGGCATGAAAAACACTTGACTTTCCGGTTTGAGACCGCGTCACTTGTTTGCTAGAAGTCCATGTGAAATTTCATCCATATTGCAATTGGCCTCTTCAGGGTCGTTAAACCTTGAAAACTAATGGAACAATGTACCTCTAAGTCGACCATCAATCTCAGAATCTTGGAAGTTTCTAAGGAGGATATGTTCTCTTCCACCTCCTCTGCCTGGTGACTATCCAGAGTCAGCACATGCTATCATCTTCCAAGTCCAGTTTTTTCAGGTGTCCACTGAGTCTACAATAGAAACCGTAAGCATGCCGAGCTTGTTTTTATTTAGACTGATGCATGCTTCAGATCTCTTGTGGATATAACTTCCCAAGATGATCTTGGATTGAAAAAGTCCTGGGAGGGTGTTCAAGAGTTCAGCTCTCTTCGCTTCCTTCTCCTTCTTAAGTTCCTCTGAAAGAGAGTGGTCGCTGATTCGGCAACAAGCCACATTACATTGTAGTTTTGCAACCTTAGCAAATCTGCAATTAGTCATTCTTTCTTATCGGTAAGTTTGCTACGAAAAAAAAAAAAAGCGTTTCAAGTATGAGTGCTCTCTCCGGCAGCTACGCCTGCTCTGCCTCTCTTTTTAGGATATTTGTAAGGCTTAATTAGTAAGTAATACGTTAGTGATGTAGCTAGTAAGTTAGGGTAAGTTTAGGTTTAAGTTAGAATAAGCGTAGAGAAGTAGGAAGTAGAAATTAAGGTAGATTTATTGTAGTTAATTAGGTCTAGGTTAGTTAGTTATAAGTCAAGGCAGCAGGTAGCAGCAGCAGACGGACGAAGCATGGATGGAGTGAAGAGTGGAGGAGGGCATGATGGAAGAGGGGGACATCAGCTGGCAATAAGGGAGTCAAGGTCAGATCAGAGAGAGACGACCAAGTGATAAGTGTTCAGAGTCGAGAAAAGACGAAAAATTTGGCAACCTCAGAAGAATATTAATTTTTGCGGTTAACCGGATTAAGCTGAGGAGCGGCCCGGACTCTGAAACCCCAAAAAGGTGGGTCATTTGTAGTGTGTGAACCTCATCAAAAAAAAATTAAAGTGAAACCCAGGCCTGGTGTTGGAAAGGTGTGACCATTACGATTGAAATGAATGAACTAACTTAACTCGTTTCCTTTTTTCTTAAGTTATCTGCGCAACCTTTATTGTACTCCTTACCTCCTTTTGTTGTGTATAATATAAAATTAAGATTAGTTTATTTAATTTTAAAAGAAGAGTGGAGCGTTGGCCGTATTTTAGAAGTACTCTTTTTCGTTTTGTTAACATTAGTTTATGGTTTTGTTTTTTTGTATTTCCCAGATTGGATGTCTTTTATTTTGTGTTTTCTTTATTGTAAATAAATATTGTATTCTATTAAGGTTGTTTTAAAGTGGATATTATT